>JAJAGP010001848.1:47618-105118 GCA_025084515.1 Ancistrus triradiatus | reverse complement strand
CACAGAAAAATGTGATTTAAGGTTACTCTGGCTACTGCGCACGCGCATCCAGCCACTACAAAGGGGCCAAGATGCCACTGGCCATACCCAACTGACTCATAAATACCTAATCACCAGTGTCGACAGGCCTGTCAACTCTACCAAGCATCTCTAAAAAGTGTTTTCTAAACACATTTTAATAGAATGTCCAGTGCTGATCACTGCAAGACACAAATTCTTCCAAGCAACCAATACAAAGGACTTATTTACAAACATTTCACCAGGAAAAATTCAGAACTTTTTATCACACTAATGTAAGACACTTGTTGTAAATGATGATGTGGACAAAACATAACCGTCAGTTTGCCGTGAGGTTAGCCAGAATTGTGCTGACACGGCAATAAACAATAGCAAACAAACAAAGAGGTCAAGACTTGACACCCCCTCCAACACATTTACTAATGTAAAGTACCAACTGGTTCTTTCTAGTGTGTCATCCAGTGAGCAGTCTCCTGCTTATGTAACATTTCTGATAAGACAGGGGCTGTACATCATCTGAAACTGCAAGTTCAAAGTAGGATTAAAGTGCCATCTACGGATGGTCTGAAACATGGCAGCTTAGCAGGGTAGAATTTAATTGCTGGCAATACATTTGTCACATTTAAGCTTGCTGAGGGTGAGAATCATCGGTTGGTGGCTTTCCGAGGTAAAATGCATGGAGGGAAAATCTGTCCTGCCATCACAGGTGACGAGAGATAAGTTTGGGGAGATAATGAGGTGAGACTGTATATAGCACACTGGAGGATTGTGCCAAAGCAGCTTTACAATCATCTGGGCCCAAAGCCCAAATTGAGCAAAGGAAAAGAAAAAAAAACCCTTCTGAAATGTTAAGAAAGGATTGTTTTTTTTTGTTCTGTTTACATTATTGGGGTGAATTTAGTTTTATGGTTAAATAGATATGTCTGTTTACTCTTAAATTAATGGAAAGCACAAATCACCGTATGTTTTCCTAAACAAATGTAATATTGTAAGTGCAATTAAGGAATTTAAGTGAGTTCATGGGCTACACAAATGATAACTAAGCATAAAGACGCAAAAACTGAGAATAGAAGATAAGTAAAACTGAACAGGTCAAAGGGGTAAGATAAATGTTTCCTACAGCAAGGCATCACAGGAACAGCCCTTGGATTCAGGAACATCTAATTAATAAAATTAATAAAAAGTGTTGCTGTCAACCAGTGTTAATTTTGTTGACGAATGATTTTCGTCAGTTTTTGTCAATGACCCTTTTTTTCTAACGAAAACGAGACGATGACTAAACTAAAATGAATGAAAAACGACAAAAACTAGGACGAAATGAATGGAGACCCTTTGTCAATGAATAAAAACGAAACAAAAATGTTTGGCAGAGACGACATCCAATCAGTTATGACAAGTTAGGAAAAGATCCAATCATAACTTGAGTATATGTGAAAAGGCGGGATGAGTTGGGTAGAGATCCAATCAGTAATGGGGTAAGACGCAGACGTTTGATCTGACCCCGGGAAGATCGTACTAGCTCAACACCTGGGAGAAAGAGGAGAGTTGATATATGCACACATTTCTCATTTGGTATCAAGGAAAACACGACTCTTTATAAACCATGTGGGGCGCCATCTCCGGTAAAAAATACAACAAAGTTTAAACGACATCTGCAGGCATATCGTAATGAAACTGCGGTCAAACTACCTGCAAATAAATGGCAAATAAAGTAGAGATTAAAATATGTTTTCAGTTCGTGACGTGGATATATTTTAACTCTGTCTAAAACGTGTTCATATTATATTTAAGGAGTATTCGGCTAACATAGCTTCGTTTATACTGTAGTTATGAATAAATGCTTATAGAGCATGCACATATATCCGATCTTATATTTTTAATAAAGCTCATAATATATCATTTATTCTAACTTGATTCTATTCTACAGTATCTCACGAGTGTCCACACCGAGTGTGAAGCAGATCTTTGATGGAAATTGAGTTTCGGTGACCATTTTACTGTGTACTGTTATTATCAAAGCATGCATATAGACCTGAGATTATAATATCTTAATTAGATCTTATAATATATCATTCATGTCAACTTGATTCTATTCTAGAATATCTGTTGAATGTCCACACTGAGTGTGAAGCAGACCTGTGGTGGGAATTTTGAGTAATAACGACTTTAATGTCTACTTTTATAATCAATGCATGCATGTAGATGTTTTATCTTAAAAAGATAATGTTAAAGCGTTTACGTATTTCAACGTATACATTTCATATTTTAGACAACTAAAGCTACTGTAGATTTAGTTGACTGTAATCTTATTATAATTAGTCGACAAACTAGACTAAAACAAAACAATTCATATAACTAAAACTAAATTACATTTTAGTCGAAAAGAGTAAAACAAAATTTTAAATTTGCTGTCAAAATTAACACTGATGTCAACTAATGTCCTACTAAAAGATGCATCACTGTCTAAAGCTAGTGTTTACCTTTAGGTAAGGTACTGCTATGCCCCTTTTGTGACCATTTCTATAGGCGCATGTTTAAGTAGTGTTTATTTCATTCCTCTTGCTTTATTAGCAGCCTCTCCAGGTGTCCTTGATTAATTTCTGAAGCATAATTATAGTCTCTTTGGAATATGAAATTTCCTGGTATGTACCTTTATGATAGTTCATTCA
The DNA here is from genome assembly GCA_025084515.1 of Ancistrus triradiatus. Taxonomy (NCBI): domain Eukaryota; kingdom Metazoa; phylum Chordata; class Actinopteri; order Siluriformes; family Loricariidae; genus Ancistrus; species Ancistrus triradiatus. Next base: position 102,431 of record JAJAGP010001848.1, on the reverse strand, counting down.
GAAATTGTGAGGGTGTCTGAGCATGTGCATGCTAATGCATTTAATCTGGGTTAGTAAGGATGGACCCAGGAGTAATTCTTGCAGGCCCTCCAGCTGCCATGATTGCATGGCTCTTACAGAAGAAAAGTCCAAAGTGTTCATCAGACTCAGTCTGACTGACATTAATATAATAGGAACGGCTTGTGTCGGGATGGCAGTTTGATGGTGCACTTGGGCTTTCTGATTTCCGTCTTGCTGTGATTGCCACTCTATAGATGAGACAGATGGTTAAGAAAGAAATGAGTGGTCCTCAGTGATAAACTAATTAATCCAACTTAATTACTGTATTATGGCTGGGGCTGTAGGTGCACGGTTGGACTATGGCAGGGCAGGTGTCAGAATTATTCATATGGGAGTCTTAACCTGGGTAGTCATTCAAGGCTACAGTTTAGGAGATGGAATTAGAAAAAGCAGTGAAAATAAACTCTAAAAGTCTTTGCACACATCAAACCCCCACCTACAGAATAGTCCCACTCACAACAGCAGCCTTTCATCAGCACCTAATTCTAACAAACTGCATAAGTAATTTCAGAAGTAACTGTAAAAACGTTAAGCCACAGCAATGATCGTCTAAAGAGATTGTTTACTTGCGCGACATTTTCACTTTTAACGCTGCTGGGCTTTGGCAGTATCTGAAGATGACACGTGCACCTAGAGAAATTCCTTGTACTTCTTGTACTTGGCGTATAAATGATTCTGATGTTCCTCAGAAACTGTCTTATTCATTAGGCTGCATTAAACTGGAGCTTATTCTGTCATTTGCCTGTCTGAATAAGGAAATTGATTTGTTGCTGTTATGTGTTGAAAACCTAAAAGGTTGATAGACGCCTGTATGTTATATTTATAGGGAATGAGGGGGCATGACCGTCTACATGACACTACTGACATTCCAACTGCTATATATAATAATTGACAAAAAAATAAAGGACTCGGATAGAAATGTTGGATTGCAGCAAAATTCCTCAGGCAGATATGTAAATGATTACAAGTGTGATCTGATTAGATACTGGGTCTCGCCACAAGAGGGCGTAACAGTGTTTCCCCCGCTGCCCTATAAAAAAGCTCTCTAGGTAGTGTACCTCTTGGTGAGCGATCATTGATTGCTAGACGTGCCTCTACGACACACTCGAAGACATTTTGCCCAACTGACAGACATTGAGAGGGGGTGGATCCCTTCTATGGAGAGAAGCAGGATCTACATCTACATACATCATGGCATTTAGCAGACACCCTTATACAGAGTGACTTACAGCTGATACGGTCTTTTTACAACTGTATATTCCAAGCAGTTGTGGGTTAAGGGTCTTGCTCAAGGATCTAACAGTGGCAGCTTGGTTCAGGTGGGATTTGAACCCTTCTTGTCCATGGTCCTGTACCTTAACCACTAGGGCCACCACAGTCCCCATGGTTGTCTTCCCCCATGAGGATGATTATCTTGACAAATTGCCTGCCATCTAGGCCGTTCTGACCTAGCTGTTAGGCGTTGGGAGCAGTTTTTCCATGAGGCCATGCACACATGGTGAACAGGCTCCAGGCAGACTACCAGTAGAGAGGACAGTTTGGTCCGTCGACAAAAACGAGCAGCTCCCACACACCCCCGTCTCTGCCCAGACCATTTCCAGTTGATTAACAGAAGGAAATTTGTTGTCACAGTGCCCATTACATGTCCTGCCATTGACAGCAAGCCTCCATGCCCAACAGTATTTCATCTTGTACACAGACAAGAGGTGGCCTACTAGAGCCTCCTTTCAGTTGTACAATTTTCCCCCAACAAACTTATGCTTTTGTTCTAATATTGTAATCACACACACACATACATATATATATATATATATATATATATATATATATATATATATATATATATATATATATATATATATATATATATATATATATATATATATATATAAATTAAAATTAGAAATGTAACTTTTCCCATATCTTCCATATATTTTATTTATTCAGCAGTAAAATAAAGTATGGTATCGGAAGATAGCTAAAGCTGTGGTATTGGAACTGAAGAACTGGTATTGGCACAGCTCTTGTGTTGAGCTGTATTTCAGTGTTACTGTTGGCATAAGTAATTATAAGGGTTTGTATCGGACAACTTATGCTGCATTATGAGGAATGTTTGTATATTGTAACTTTTCTTTCTCCTGAAGTAAAACATGTATAACTTTGGATGGGATTATACCTCCTGTTACTGGGTCACCATTCGTGCCCTGTCTGTGGACAGCTGCTGAGCTGCTCATCTATAATTCGTCGCCCTGCTGTGCCCTGTGTATTAATTTGCAAATGCATGCCATGTGTGTTTATGTGGGCTTGATTCCTGCCCTTATTTCAGCCGCTCCATTTGCATGGGAAGAGCGGCGTCTGACGGAAGGGAGAGGATTAAAAGCTGGAGTATCACTTAGAGGAGGCTCAGCCTCTTCCTCTGCTGAAAGACGAGGAAGAACAAGAAAAGTAGCAGTAAGAGGAATGACATGAGCGATGTTGTGATGGGCAGAGTAAAGTGGACGGTTTGAAAGGGCTGTTAGGTGTGCTGGGTATTTCTGTCAGACAGACTTTCATGATCCTTTTCAGTCATGTGTGTTAGGAGGAAAAGTGCTACACAGCGTGCTGTGTTAAGTAAATCACAAAGCAAACGCATTCTTATAAAAAGATTCTGTAATTTCTGATGAGTGAGGCAAGTAGGTTGTAGAGAAAATAGCTCCTGAAATTGTGAGCGCACTTTACAGTACAGTAAGAACTTCACATTGAATAGTTATGCTGTTATGTAATTGAAATGGAATATATACTCAAGGATATGAAGAATTTGATTGCTTAATATAGATAATTGAAGTTTACATCTCACCTTCCTGTGAGATGATTGCCTGGTTGCAAAGTAGAAATCCGATTATTGCCTGGGTCATGTAAATCCAGAGATCTCCCCATTTACCTGATTACTCAAGTGCATGTATACTCGTTTATCGGATTACAGACACAATCAGATTCTCTGCAGTTATTGGATTATTAAGTGCATGTAAATGCACTCACTGAAAGGTGTCCTCTGTCTGGACGGTCCACTTGAAGTGAGGTAGTGGAGAGGTACAGCGTTGCCATCAAAGCTCCTGATGAGGCGTTGGTAGATACCAGCCCAAGAGGCTCTGTTGGCCAATGCTAGACAGTCTCCACTTTGGCTGGGTCAATTTACTAATAAAATGCTGACTACCCAGTGATCAGGGTCATGGGAGACCAGTCACGACTCTTTCAAACGGTCATTCAGTGGTGGTAGGGGCACTACATAATCCAAACAGCACCACCTGAAACTGCCAAAGATCCTCACCTATAGTAAACACCATTTTCTCTTTCATGTCTTTCATGACTAGGGTGGCCCGGTGAGTAGCACTGTCGTCTCACAGAGGGGAAAGTCCTGGGTTCGATCCCCAGGTGGAGCGGTCTGGATCCTTTTTGTGGTCTGCATATCCTCCCTGTGTTTTTACATGGGTTTACTCCAGTTTTCTCCCACAGTATAAAGACATGCGTTAGGTTAATTGGTATCTCTAAAGTGCCCCTAGTTTGTCTCTGTTTATGAGTGTGTGTGTGTGTGTGTGTGTGTGTGCTCTACGATGGATTGGCACCCTGTCTAGGCTTGTTCCTGCCTTGCACACTATGCTGCTGGCTGGGCACCAGCTGTCCAGGATCAAGCGGATAAGAAATTGATTGAATGTCTGTTGCTAACACTACTTGCCAGTAGCTCTTGTGCAAATGGCAAACCATTTGGCCATTCAAGTGACAATAATCCACAGACTGGCAATCGCGATTATTTGTCTTTACCACCATGGTGCTCCCAAGGACTACTGGAAGGTTGATGACAGCCTCTGCTGCTGTCTACTTACTCTCTTTTCCACCATATGATGTTTAGCTTGCGGTGTGGGTGCCAATATTGATGCGGTCTCACTCACTCGAACAGACTTGTGCTGCTCTACTGCCACAGCTCTCTTAAAGCTTCCTCTGTAGCTGTGTTGACTGGGTGAGGATCACTTGATCCTGGTGACTTTTGCAGCACTTGTGCTGTTGCCTGTCAGTTGGATCTTTTCAGTTTGGAGGAAGTGTGTGGCTGTTTCAGTCCAGCGTTCATACTACTATTGCAAAGTGCAGCCCCAGAATACACAGCCTGTTCACACAGACACAGTGAGTATCTCTGTCTGTTTTCCTAACATGGCACCATTTTGCCAGTCACTGGTTTAAAACATGCAATGGCTGGCAGCACCCACACTCCCATAGTCTCGCCAGAGGTGCTGAGCAACATGCCAGGCTGTAAGTTCATTCATTCATTCACTTTCTTATCTGCTTGATACTGTTCTGGGTCACGGGAGAGCCGGTGCCTAGGCGGTGGTGCAGGGTGCAAGGCAGGATCAACCCTAGACAGGGTGCCAGTCCATCGTAGGGCACATACACACACACTTGGGGCACTTTAGAGACACCAATTAACCGTAAGCATGTCTTTGGACTGTGGGAGGAAAACGGAGTACCCGGAGTAAACCCATGCAGATACAGGGACGACATGCAGACTACCCACCTGGGGACTGAACCCGGGACCTTTTTGCTGTGAGGCGACAGTGCTACCGATCGAGCCCCTGCTATAAAAGCAGCACAGTAGATCCTGTAGTCACTAGCGACTTGACACAGGTACCTCCAACTGTGCAGCTTGTGAAGTTTATGTTGAGCTTCGATGATGGCTGACTCCCCTGTCAGTTTCCCTGACTTTGTCCGGCTTTCCACAGCACCAGTACAGTGTTATATTTTGGCACACATCACTGTTGCTTCAGCATCATCTTCCTCAATGTTGGCACAGCAGGGGGACTGTTGGCAAGCTGGGGCATGGCAGCAGAGGATGATCTTGGCCTGCTCGCCTTTGCCGCAGCTTGCTCCAACATGATGGGTGTGGCGAGGCTGATGTGCCTCTAAGTTTTCTGGTGGGAAGTCATGCCGAGCAGCCTCTTGGAACTGTGGGTAGAACTGCCACTCTTTCGCCACATGCTCTACACCGCACACGTTGCTCAATGGCTGGTCCTAGAGTTTGGCCAAAGCGCCGTCATAACACTGCTTGTAATCTGATGAGCAGCTTGTGATCAGCCACGGGTACTTCACCAAGAATCTGTAGTGCTTTGGCCCTCCAATGCCAGGCTGAGCTGTACTGCCATCGTCACCATTGTCTCCAGCTGTAGAAGCAGGCAGCCATCTGCAGCTGTGCCTCGAAGGGTTCCCAGATACTCTCACTGTTGTTGTCAGGATAGGAGGCACGCCAGCCTAGCCTCCAGCACTGGCTGCCCTCTGCTGATGATGCCAGTCTGCTTGCTGATGATTGCTGGTGGCTGCTTGTTGCTATTGATGCTGGCTGGGGATTGTCAGCTGAGGGACGGCTTGCTCCAACTGCCTCTGACGGCGAGGGTGGCTGGCTGGCTCCATCTGGCAGGACTGGGCAAGCATAATGTTTGGTAAGTAGTCCTCATGGAGTGTCGTCATTGGTTCTATACTGGCTGGTCTGCTTCCTCTCTGCCTGGGCTGAATTGACCTCGTGGAGAAGACGCTCCAACTCTTGCAGTAGATCCCACTTTAGACACCAATGTGGCTGCCCAGAAAAATCAGACAGACTGAAAAATGCCTTTTGCTCATTTTTATTGAAACTGCACTCATATGTACAGTTCGAAAAAGATCATGGTGGTAGTAGAGAATTTAAAATGCTAACAAAAGGACTTGGACAGTAACTAAACCGAAAATGAACCCAGCACATGTATGTACAATACTGTGCAAAAGTCTTAGGCCACCTTTCCACCGTGAGATTTATTTAAGCAATGGTATAATTACCATGTAGTATAATATATAAATATATATTTCTCAGTCTCTTTATAATGTACATTTCAGTCTGCTTTCTTTTCTGTGGTTTATTAAAGTTTACCAACCAAATACACACACTAGTGGCAGAATTATTTCACAATCTCTTTATCAGAATACAGCCAGAAAATACAGGAACATGGTAAAAAAATATCAGCAAAAAACAGCTTCTGTAGGCAAATGTTCAGTGTGACCTCCCCTTATGATCAAGAAAAGTCTTTTTGGAAGGGTAGCAGCCAAGAAACGTAGAAAGGAGAACAACGTGAAAAGGCTAAGGTATGTTAAGGCACACAGATTGGATGATCTGTGGTATAGAGTATTATGGAGTGCCAAATCAAAGTTTGAAATTTTTGGGTCCAATCGTCGGCATGTTATATGTGATCATTACATTATTACTGAAACAACAAATCTAATGGTAGCCTAAGACGTTTGCACTAGTTCTGCATTTAAGCAGAACTAACATAAATCATTCCAAAACTATGCAGATAACCTTAATATTAAGACTTCAATAAACATTCTAAAAACACAAGAACATACCAATGAAGTTTAGCATCTGGTGAATAGCCTGGGGCCAATAGGTGTCCTGGTATATGAATCACTCGCATACACTAGCACGAAGATATTTAAAATATTATACAAATTCAAAACGAGCCAAGCTATGGTTGGAATTTCTTCAGTATGATATAAAGCGAGACAAATGCCAAGGTTAGCTAGTACACAATTTATACACATTTATGTATTTACATTAATTTATTTGAGCCCTGGTTAAGATTTAGAAATGATTCTAGTGATAAACCCTAAGGAGCAACCTGACTGGAAGAAGACTCTCCGGACACTTGATTTGATGACGAGCGCTGTGTTTATAGTGTGTTTATAGTGTGTTCGTGTTTGTGTGCGTGTGGCTGTGTGTGGTTTTCTCACAGCGTACACTTCCTGAAACAGTGGCTAGGGGGTGCACTGTGGCTGGAAGAAGTAGCAGTAATGTATTCGAGCTTGGCTGCTGGGAGCTGGTCACATGGGGAGGCTGAGCGAGTTTAAAAGTGCTTTAGCTCCCCTACAGCCAGAGCAGTGTGAGCCGCCTGTTAAGACACACACACGCACGCACACACACACACACGCGCACGCACACACACGCGCTTACTCACTCAGCCACAGACAGACGCGTGCAGCGCGCCGTGCCTACAGCACAGCAAGTTGGTGCGCTGGAGCTTCTTGGACGCATCTGGTTTGGGAAGGGGACTGGAGCCACTGTGGACGAGACGGAGAGACAGGGGAAGGAGCAAGCATCTAAGTGAGTACCTTGCACTTTTTTCCGCTCTTGTCTTCCATTCTTGAAGTGTCCGTCGGTTGGAATGTCCTGGAGATGAAGGTGGATGCGCAGAGGAGGACCGAGCTTTGATCTGTTAGATTTAGTCTGACCAGAGACAGCGGCTTGCGGGATGGATCATTTCAGTCAGGCTTGCTTGGTAACTGCCTGTCAGTCGTCCCAACTGAGCTCAGCTTCGCGTAAAGCAAGTGAGGAAGGGATACAGGGACACGGCATCCGAGATACGGTATCGGCTCTGTGCTCTGCGAGGAGACACGGAGACAGAGGGGCTAACAAAAGTGGACTGAGGAGGGACTGAGTAGCGGGTGAAGGGTGAAAAGAGAGAATGAAAAGACAGAGTGGGAGAGGGAGAATTAGAGCGAAAGTGGCCGAGGCATTGAAAAGCTGACACTGGCCAGACAATTAGCCCTGGATTCTGTTATCTGTCGCTTTTCTACCGCCGCTGCCCCGAAGGTGCGGGTCAGGGGAAGAGCTGACCCTGTGTCAACACTCCTGCGTGGGAGCCATTATCAAGCCCTGATTGATTAGTTTTAGCGGAAATCCCTTCCTCGGCGCACCTCCTCCGCCTTCTGCTTCATGCATTGCTGGCTTCGATCTATTTGCCCGTCCTGTACGGATAGACCGTGCTGACTCCCTGTTTGCTCCCTGTATGTCTCTGGCTTATCCTCTTCGTTTGTTATTCTGTCTCCTGCTAAATCGATAGCTCCATCTTGTTACCTCTGGGATGTATCATCAATCCTGTAAGAGCACCAAGCCAGATCTTTATCTAATGGAAAACACCCAGACAATCAAGCAAACTTTTGTAACTTTTTGTCTCTCTAAGGGATGCCTTTATAGTTCACACCTTGGTAGCCTCAGTGGTTTGCCTTTGAAAAGTGGACGCCAGTACAGAGCCGGATCTCGGGGCAATTTTATTAGACTTCATAGGAACTGCCCTGTCTGAATTTGTACATACATACTTCTGCGTAGTACAAATTCAAGTCATGTAGATTTTGTAAGAGGATTACTCCCTTGTCGAAAGTTATAGAGGGAAATTCTCAGGGTTGTTGTATCAGTGACTAGAGCACAGTCGTGGGTCTTTTTTTAATACACAAAGTCGTCAGATGGAACTAAAGGTGCTAGCCCTGCCTCAACTCTTTCTTAAACCAGAACTTTTATAACTGTTAAAAGCGCTTGCCTGTGCACGATGAGCTGTGTATATGGATCTGAACAAATTCAAACAAGTGAAGGCAATGTCATTGAATTTTGTCTCATTATTTTATACATAAAGTCATCAGAAATGGGTAAATTCATTAATCCTAATGCCCTCCAATCCTAACTTGATCCTTCAGAACTTCATTCACTTAATTCATAGTATTGGGAAAAACGATATAGCAAAGTTGCCTTGGCCATGATGCACTCCATATGTAAACCCGAGCTTGTGTGAATTTGAAAGGCAGTGTCAAGAGACTTTGTTACTTATTCGGACACATCAGGTTGTAAGATGGCTATGATCACTATTCCTCATTTTTATCCTTTAGAACTTTTAGGAGTTGTTCCCTCAGTTCTTAACCATTAGAAAACCGCATTGTATATCAAACAAGTGAAGGCATTGTCATTGAACTTTGACTCTATTTTATACAAGAAGTCATCAGAATGTGTAAGATCATCAAGCCTAATACCCTCCAATCCTAACTTTATCCTTCAGAACTTCATTCATTTCATTCACAGTATTGGGAATCACAATATCAAGAAGATAAGCAGCCTGGCCATGATGCACCCCATACATAAACCTGATCTTGTTTGAAGTTGAAAGGCAGTGTCATGAGATTTTTTCGGACACGAGGTTGTAAGATGGCCGTGATCACTATTCCTCATTTTTATATCCTTTGGAACTTTTAGGAATTGTTCACTCAGTTCTTGCCAATAGAAAACCACATTTGTATGTAGGGGGAGTTTTGCCTTTATGAACCTGATAGTGATGCGAAAAGGTACGACTGCTAACCTCGACTCTAACCCTAACTTAAACATTCGTAATGCTTGCATTCTTGGCAATTACCACCAAGGACTTGTTTCCCCATCACATCATGTACTGCTTATAGAAATGCATTGTGTTTTGCTTTTATCTGGTTTTATACACTGGATGTAAAAAGGCAGCTGCGTTCTAGCTTTCCCTTTTTGTAACATTCTGACTTTTCAAACAACTTCATACAACCCTTGCAAGGTCACGTTTATGTACAAACTATCCCTCTTATTCGCTTCTTACATGGGCCTCTGTGGGGGGTGCAGGGGCATTAAGCGGGCTAACTTGACAGTACTTTAATGACTGCATGTATCATGCCTTGTTATGAGAAGTGCCCAAACGGGTGCAGGACACCTAGGTTGCCCGCAGGAGGCTCTGCTCTTTCAGAGCTCGTACCTTTTCCTTGGTTAAAAAGAGCAGAGCATTCTTATCTATAGACCAGTACAGGTAGCGGCCTTGTTTAACCACTCTTAATTAGGGAAGGGAAATGTTGCACTATAATGATTCGATAAACAAGTGAGGGTCAGGTACCAAGACTGAGGCTGACTTTGTTTAATTAATGGTAAGCACATTCGTGGACATTGAGCGAGCTGCAGGCTCTCAGCCTCGAAAGTTGTCTTGTTTTTGCTTTGGGCAGTGGGGCGAGAGCTTGGGGTCTAATCCTAACTCCCATGAGCTGTACTCTATCTTTTCCCCTCCCCATGTCATGGTCATGTTTATGATTTAAACAGAAGACAAGTTAAATAACACTAGCATAATATTTCCCTTAACGTACTTACCCCCTGGGTAAACATCCTTGAACAGATGTAAGAACAGAGGGAATTCGCAGTCAGTGGGGGATACTGATGCTCCACTCGCTAACGTACACACATTCTCCAAATTCGAAGCTGATGGTGTAGGAATCCAGTTTCGCTTCCGATCTCCGGCTTGTTTGGTTCACGTTCAGGATTCTGAGCTATTGCTTTACATGTTCTTTACACGTCACCCCCCAAACTCATGTTTTATCCATTTTCCAGTTCCGTGTGAGGACCGAAGCACATCCGTCTACATGCTTGTTCAACTACACCTTCCCCAGTCACCAAGCACCCACTGGGTGATCAAAGCTTTGTATGAATATGCAACTCTTAACCACACTCCCGAAGGGGATCAGATTTGCCTCCCCCTTTGAGCTAATTAATCCCGCGGCTGCATGAAATCTATTATTCTGCCCTTTAAACGCCTCCACAAAGCCCTGTCTGTTAGCCCAGTCACATCGCTCCATGACCTGAATCACAATGAACCCATTTAGCCCAAGCATGCTGTTAAACCTGGGCGTGCATGCGTGTCAGCTGCGCATTTCCATAGCTCCTGACAGCGATGGGATTCCACCGCTGCGTTATGACACCCGTCCCTTTTTCCACTGCAGTCGCTCTAAATGGAAACGACTACTTTGTACTTCTTTTTAAAGTGACTGATTGGTCCAGAGGAGCCGTGTCTGGTAGGCACAAAGACTCACGCAGCGAGTGTCTGCTCGTGCGGTGGATCAGCGTCTTTGAAAAGTCACGGTTGAGCTGATCATCGTCATGTCCTCTGAGACGTGCTGCAGGCTTATGGTAGGAATTGCCCCCTAGGGTTGATCTTGGACGGCATTTGCGATTCCTTGAAACATGACTTGTGTGGTGTCAGGCTGGCGGTGGAACAGCACTAGAAAGAGACCTGTTTTTTTTATTCCAGGAACGAGTGCTGAAGGAGGCGAGTCTAAACATCAAAGTGTACCAAAATAGTTTCATCATATGGGGAGCAAACGTGTTGAAGCCCCAGAAAATGAGACGACTAATATATGGCCCTCGCACTGGCTTTTAATCTATTAGCTGCTGAATCATAAATCTTGAATCTGTGAAGCCTTTTATATTTCCATTAAACCAGGCAGGTAAATGAATAGTTCTTCCAGAATGGTGAGCCACCTCTTCTCTAAACGTGTGCAATGCAAATCATGTTCGCCTGATAAGGTGGCTTTTATTTGCCTAATATTTTTGCCTTCCCATTCCTCTTGATTGCCACAACATTCGTGATTCTGCATTTGATAGGGAGCATGCTTCAGTTATTAGCAAGAGGTCTTGGAGGGTGTACAGAAGGGAGGAGAAACTAAGTACCGGATGGAGAGCAACAGCTCACCTTAATTGCATTTGCATTTTCGTTTTGGCGCCGGAGAACAGTGGAGTGAATGTAGTTAATTTTAAGTGTGTTAGTGTAGTGTGTAGCTTGGAGCACCACCCATTCCTCTCCACAAGCTAGACTTCCACCTATTAATGATATAGCACTTTTTTATCCCTACATCTACAACAACGCTGAACATTCTGACTTTGTGAAGCATACCTTAAAACAATTGCATTACATTATTGGATATTTTACAGGTCTTGTACAGGAAGGAAATTATGGAATCTTCTAGGATTTGCATTTAAAGCGAATACGGCCACAAACCTAAATAAGTGGTCTGAAGTTAAGAGGGAGTGTTTACAGGCCTTAACAAGCTTTTGGCCTTGGGCAATTAAAAGAAAACATGGCCTCAACATGTCAATTTATATACAATGGAAATGATTATAAAACTCATCCAAGAAGGAAATCCAACACAGAGTGTGGCAAAAGATGTTGGTTGTCAGCTGTGTCTAAAATTTGGTGCAAGTATAAAGAAAATGGGAAATGCTGATTAGACTGTAGTTAAAATGTAGTGTTTACAGACTTTAACGAGCCCTAACGAGAGTTGTTCGGGTTTTTTTTTTTTTTTTATAAAACTCCTTCAAGAAGGAAAGCCATCACAGTGTGGCCAAAGATGTTGGTTGTTCCCAGTCAGCTGTGTCTAATGTCAAAGCATCAGCTTAGAAATCAGAATGCCTTGTAAATTGAAAATTCAAACAAATGGGAGGAAACAGGAATCAATGTTTATGACACAAATGTAAGAAATTACCTGAATGAATTTGGATTTACAAATAGAGAAGGCAAAGGTAAACCAGCACTAACAACTAAACAGAAGAAAACATGGTTACACTAGGGAAAGAGAAGCAATTGTAGAGTTTGGATGATAGGATGAAAGAGATATTCAGCAGTGAATCAGGATTCTACGTTGGCAAAGATGAAGATGCTGGTGCTGTTCTAATGACACTTATGAAGATGGCTGGCTCTAGAAAACAATAGAAGTAAATGAAAAAAATATGTTTTTTTGGTTGATGACTCCATATTTTTGGTAATGAAAAAAAGAGGCTCCATATTACAAAGCTGATTTGTCGATTGCCAATCGAGAACGTTGAAACCAGCTTGATTTAGAACATTTTTTCATTCAGAGTACTAATTATGTTTTTTGATTGATGACTTCATATTTTTTCACTTACTTCTGGACATGTATTACTTAATTATTATGCCATTAATAAAAATAATTTTAATTTGTGGTATAATTGATAATGGCAGACTATTTACCTATTAAACAAAAATGTGATTTGGTTCTTTGCTAGAGAGTAAAAAGCAGGTTGAACAGCCGATTCCATAATTTTTGCCAGGGGTATTAGGCGGACAAGAAACCAGTCTCCTTAAAGTTAATGACTTTTATTGCCAAGGGGAAAGTGGCAGGCTAATGTACTTTAGATTTAAATGAAGCACAAAGAAAGCCATGCATCTTAGAGGTAAACAGTGCTGTTAAGCTGTCTCCAGCAAAAGGAAAAGTACAGCTTCATTTGAGCAGCTTCTGATCTAGCTGTTTGCATGACAGCGCTTTTGTCTCTCCGTCTCTGCTCTTGTGTTTAATTCTATCATCATGCCAGGCTGATCAATTGTTTTAAAGTCTCATCAGAATGAGCGTTCTCCTCCGTGTTCACCTCCTGCTTGTTCCCACACCTGTCTGCTTAAAAAGAGATCTTAATTGTGGGTGTTTTCGTATTATTGCCAGCACTCGACGTGGGCTCGGTCTGTCCAGTAATCCTGACAGTGTCAGAGTGATACGATTGTTTTCTCTAAGCACGTTGCATAATCCTCATTGTCTGCAGCCTTACTGTTGCCTGCAGCTCATTAACATGGCTTAAATGTTGAGTGGTGGCTGGCAATTTGCATGGATTCAATCAATGGTCCGATTGGGGGGGCCCTTTGGGATGCAAAAGACATGGAAGGGCTTTAAATGGACTATCCTCACAGTACTTCACAGAGGGATGCATTCATTCATGGACGTGAATAAAATTGTCGCAAGCGCCGCACGATATTTATTGGAGAACGGCCGCGATGAGTGGCATTTCCGTCCAGATAATAGGATAAATTCGTTTGCAATTATTCTCAGAGGTAACATCAGTTTGTATTTTGACCATTTCAAGTGCTGTAATGTTTGTCAGTTGGGGATAATGTTCTTATACTTATTTGAGTAGTCTCGGGTAATAAAACAGTAGCGGCTCAAAAGGAAGAGTTCACATCCTGGCTCAGCCATGCTCATACTATTGGGTCATTGAGCCAGACCCTTAACCTTCAGCTTCTAAGGGGAGTGGTGGCAGAGCTGGAAAGGTACTGAGCTATTGTGCAGAAGTTTCAGAGTTTACATCCTAGCATTGCCAAGCTGTCACTGTTGGGCTTGTGAGGATTGGCAGTATCCCAAAATCAGTGACAACCATTAATTGGTGTCCACTTGTGGTTCTTTCTAGTGGGCACTTATGAGGCTGATATTCAAAAATACTGGGGAAAATGCGAAAGAGAGAAACTATTTCCTGCATTAGAACTTGCAGCTCATAATCTGGGAGAATTGAATGACTAAAAACAAAAGAGATGCTAAGATTCAGTGAGGGTGGGGCCGTTTATGAGATGTTTCTAGGGTTACGACTTACTGCTTTTAACCAGAACTGGGATTAAAAACAAGGAGGTGCTGCTATAACGTGTGCTAATCTAAGTCTAAAAAGAATATCTACAAGGTTCTATATTGCTAAACCTTGTAGATGTAAAGTCAGAGACAGCAGCTGGTGGCTGGACATTTTTGATTGGTGGACTATTTTGAGTCCAGCAGTGACACGGGTATTTAAAAGCTCCGGTAGCACTACTGTGTCTGATCTACTCAATCCTGACCATTGGAGAACAGAGTAAAGGGGACTAACAAAGTATGCAGAGAAAGAGCGTCTGTAATTGGAGAACTACAAACTCTCTGATTTTATATGGAACTGATGAAATGGATAATGAGTGTAGAGGCAAGAGGTGTAAGCGGTTGTTTGGATTTTAAATTTCTTATCTCAAGGGGGATCACTTTGGAGTCAGCACAACTCCATTGAAACATATCTGTCACATCCTCACCAATGTGAGGATAAACACCTTTTTTTTTTTTTTTTTTTTTTTTAATCAAGCAATTACAGGCTTATAACAGAACAACTGGGTGCCAGTTGGCCAGATTGTGTAGAGAAAATAATAAACTCCAGATCACTGTATTTCATTAACTAACAAGGTCGGAATGAGAAATGACGCTGAAACCAATTATCAGTTTATTAATCTGCTGCTGCAACGACTGAGCTTATGAACGTCAGGTTTCAATAATAATTGGACTGTGATTAAACTGAAATGTCTTACTCAGTAGGCTAATTTGGCTAGCCTTAGGAAGCCCAAACAAGCATGCGGTCTGAATCAGGTTTATTAAGCACAGCCTTTAACTAGATTGACTTAATTCAGGGACGGACAGTACTTGATTACTTTCAAATGTGAAAACTATGGGTCGTATTATTATTTTCTCCAAGCTGTATTTCAGTTTGAGTTTGACTTGCGGTATTAAATCTTTTCCTTTTGTGCGGTGTCTCAAAAGCATACGTTCCTTGTTATGTCTGGAATTGTTCATTGATGGTTGATTATATGGCCAAAGGTATGTAGACACCTCTTCAAATTAGTAAGCTGTGTTATTTCAGCTGCACTCACTGCTAACACGTTCAGAACATGAAACACAAAGACGTGGAATCTCAATAGGCAAACAGTGGAAGCAGAATGGGTCATAGTGAACACTTCAGTGACTCTCAATGTGGCACTTTTTTTGGTTTCCACCTCCTATAAGTTAGTTCGTCAACTTTCCGGCATGCTCTCATACACAAAGTCAACAAAGAAACATTGATGGAGGACTTGACTGGCTCACACAGAGCGCTGACCTTAAATACGCCGGACACCTTAGAGATGAATGAATTTAGCAGTTATACTGATTTGAATGGAAAGCCAAAAAACACATTTTTAGGGCCTCATAGAATTTTGAGTTCATTGTTAAGCACTTTACTTTGGATCTCTCTGGGTGCTCTGATAAATAATGAGTAAGATTGTGACTAAATGTGAATTGAAAGAGCAAACAATTATAACTTGCAATCAGTCTTATTTATTCTTGGAATACATTGAGGGAGACCCTCATTTACAGTGTGTGTAAAGTAATTAAAAACACAAATAAAATAAGGGGAAAAGTAAAATTAACAAAACCAGAGACAACTATCAGCAACTTCCATCACCGGCAGCAGACTAAAATACATAAATAATATATAGAAGTAGAACAATTAGTGAATTGGATTGGGGTAAAAACGTGTTAAATGTAATATAAAATATTTGTAAAAAATTATAAATTAAATAAAAAATTAAATTAAATATAAAATATAAAATTAAAGTAAAAAAATTATGTAGTTGGAAGAGGAAAAATAATAAAAAATAAATAAATAAAAGGAGGAGGAAAAAAGTTAAACAAACAGCGACTTCTATCACCTGCAGCAGAATAAAATAAATAAATATATAAAAGTAGTAAGAATAAATCTGTGAATTGGATTTGGATAAAAACATGTTAAATGAAATAATATAAAAATATAAAGATATATAAGGTAATATATAAAGCAAAAATATAAAACGAATTATGTGGTTTGAGGAGAAAAATAATTAAAATCAAATTAAAAGGAGAAGGAAAAAAGTTAAAAAGAAAAAGCAAATTCTATAAATGACCTCTGTCACCTACAGAATGAAATGCATAAATAATAAATAAAAGTAGTAAGAACAATCTGTGTATTGGATTTGAATGAAAACGTTAAAATGAAATAAATAATTTATTTAAAAAATAAAATCAGATAATATAAAATAAAGTAAAATTAATTATATGGTTGGAAGAGAAGAATATTGAAAAACAAATTAAAATAAGGGAAAAAGTTAAATTAAAAGAAACAGCGACTAAGAGCTTAAAACTAAAACTCTTGGTACCTGACAAGTAAGCTGGAATGGAACTGTGAGCCCAGCCTCACAGTCGTGTTCCAAATGTACTGGAAAGTCTTCAGTAAAGAGTTGAAAGCTTTTGTAGAAGCTAAAGCAAAATCCTTAGTAATATCATGACTTTTAAATGTAATTTTTGACAGTATAGTGGAGATTGCTGTTGCTGCTGCTGCTTTTCTGCAGAGCACAAGTGTCTTTGCTTTTACATACTCCAGTGGTTCACTGTCTACAGTAATCATCTTTACTTCACCTGACCTCATTCCTAATTGCCTGTAACTGAAAAAACTACTGTGGTTTGGACCATCATAAATGTGCTTTCACCAGCTTCCTAACCTCAGCGCAGCACTGCCTTCGCATGTAATGTGTCCTGCACCCGCGTTCACCCGAACTTAATCCCAGAACATGTTCTCAGCTGGGCCAGAATCCACACCTGGTCTGCTCAAAGGGCGTATAAGCTCATGTTTCATGCCTGTTATCAATAAGACATGATTTCCCATAAGAGGATGAACTGCCTGTAGTTTCACATCCCAGTCCTTCTTACTCCAGAGACTCAAAATGTGGTTGTTTTCCTTGCTATAAAACACCATCGACATCCCCTGAAAGGTTCAATAATTAACTGAAGAATCGAGTCACATGCGAGAGGCCCTGTACAGACTTGCACCACGAATTGTGAGAAGCACCACATCAGGGACCCTGAATAGTTCACACATGTGCTCGTACGAGGTTTAGAAACTCTCAGCGCGCTCATGAAACGCCGCTGCAGATTAAGCTACAATAAAAACACCAAAAGCTTGTCGGACATGGAACGGCACTTAAGCCGCGTCTGATACTTCACTCACGTATCTGCGACGCTTTGAAGTGCTAGGAGGCGGCGTTTCCTCAGTGTAGCTGGCAAGTGATTCCATTAAGCGTGTAAGGCTTTACTTAAGGAAAGTTCATTAAAGTTTGAAATTTTGAGGTTGAACACAGTCCACGTTCTAGTGCACGTGCTCACACATTACACTGAGTGCATATTCATGTAAAGCTCATGTACTTGCGTATGCGTGTCAGGAAAAAGGCAGCCACTTTCCCTCAAAGAGTGCATGCTGGGTAACTGACAGGATGCACAGAATCACCACCCAGAGATCTGTCCCTCAGTAGTGCTTGTGCTAATTCATAGCTAGCAGTTACGCTGATTCAAATGGAAAGCCAAAAACCACATTTTTAGGGCCTCATAGAATTTTACATTAATTGTTAAGCACTTTACTTTGGACATCTCTGGGTGCTCTGTTAAACAATGAGTAAGACTGTGCCTAAATGTACGTTGAAAGGGCAAAACGATTATAACTTACAATCAGCTTTATTTATTCTCGGAATACATTGAGGGACACTCTCATTTACAATGTGTGTGTGTATATATATGTAAAAACATAAATATTAAAGCTTGAATAAAAGGAACAAAAACGGATGCTGAAATTAGACAATCAAATAGGGGCATTATAAAATCACATTACATTTAATTAATTTAAATAACATAAAACTTTCAACAGGCCTTATTTATTCTTGGAATACTGTAGATGGGACCCTCATCTACAGTGTAATCATTTTACTACTTTTTATATATATATATATATAATATATGAAAATATATATAAAATATTTTATATATATAATCTACAGTGTACTACAGTCTACCTGTATTTTATATATGTATATATTTATATACACACACATATATATATATATATATATATATATATATATATATATATATATATATATATAATATTTTATATAAAAATATTAAAGCTGGAGTAAAAAGCACAGAAAAAGGATGAATAGTTAAGCAATAAAACATGGGATTATAAAATAACATTTAATTAAATTAAATAACACAGGTATAATAATATAAAACCTGCAGCAGAATACAATAAATAACTCAAAAGGAAGAACAATCAGTATATTGGATTGGGATAAGAACGTTAAAATGAATTAAATAATGAAAAACTATTAAAGTAAGGTGATGTAAAATAAAGTACAAAAGAAAAGGGATGAATAAGTAAACTAGAAATTAAGCAACCTAACATGGGATTATAAAATAAAGAAAACTAAAATGTAATTAAATAACAGAGATAAGTAAGAACAATCAGTAAATTTTATTTGGATAAAAGTTTATTAACATGAAATAAATAATCTAAAAATATTAAAATATAATAAGATAAATACAGCAAATTAAATTAAGTACATGGTTGGAAGAGAAAAAAATACTAAGAAGACAAATGAAAAGGAGGAAGGGAAAAGGTTCAATTAACATAAACAGTTACGCGCTCTCTAAATGTGGCCAGCGACTAAAAGTTTAAAATGATTGAGTGACACCAGTGAGAGACTATTGGTGCACTGCAGCCCAGTTCTGTAAAAACTCTCTGTACCTGACAGGTAATCCAGTCACTAGGTTATATGTAGAAACTGATAAGGGTAAACCTAAAGGTATAAGTAACTTGAATTTAATTTGAATTTCACTCTCTATCTAATCCAATTATGGTAAAAACTGTGTCATTGTGAGTCGGGCTTGGGTGGATTTCTCTCAGTAATTGATTTATATTGAATATGTTGAAGTACTAATACTACAACAAAATGTAGTACTCAGTATCCATCTGTTTTTCCTGGTGAGGGTTGCGCTAGCAACAGAGAAGGTCAGTCCAGACTTCTCTATCCCCGGCCACAGATTACAGCTTCCATAATCCCCCCAGTGGGTCTGCCCTGGGGTCTCCCTCCAGCGGGACGTGCATGGAGCAGCTCTAACAAGGGCCGAGCAGGGGATATTATTGTGAAATGCCCAGAACACCTCAATTGGTTTTTCTTGACCTGAAAGAACAGCGGCTGTACCCCAGTGCTCCCCCTATCATGGCATAGGAACCTCACCTGCTGGGTGAACTGTGGGGTTATTTAAGTTATTTTCATGAATATTGAAGAATATTATAGAGACCTATATATCTGGAACTTAATGTTTTAAGTGCATTTTTAGAATCGCTGGTATAATCTGACCAAAAAAAAAAAAAGTTACTTTCGTTGTTGGGTTCAAATAACAGAGCTGTTTTTTGAGGTTATTCTGGGCATTTCACATGCGCATACCGCCACTATAAAGGGGCCAAGACTTGGCGACAGTTACTAATCTGCTGATTGGTTCTTTCTAATGATGGGATGGGTCTTCTGTACTACAGTCCCATGCATACAGTGGGGCAAAAAAGTATTTAGTTAGCCACTGATTGTGCAAGTTCTGTAGAGGTCTGTAATTTTCATCATAAGTACACTTCAACTATGAGAGACAAAATGAGGAAAAAAAATCCAGGAAATCACATTGTAGGATTTTAAAATAATTAAATTGTAAACTATGTTACTATGGTATTTGGTGAATAACAAAAGTTCAACTCAATACTTTGTAACATATCCTTTGTTGGCAATGACAGAGGTCAGACGTTTCCTGTAAGTCTTCAGCAGGTTTGCACACACTGTAGCTGGTATTTTGGCCCATTCCTCCATGCAGATCTCCTCTAGAGCAGGGGGGACACTAGGGGACACGCCTGGCACGTCTGGATCTGAGTCTCTCTTGGCGTAGTGTGTTACTGATGGTAGTCTTTTGTTACTTTGGTCCCAGCTCTCTGCAGGTCATTCATCAGATCTCTTCGTGTAGTTCTGGGATTTTTGCTCAACGTTCTCATGATCATGGCCTTGTACGTCTTCCATTTTCTTACAGTTGCTCCCACAGTTGATTTATTCACACCAACCTGCTTGCCTACTGTAGATTCACTCTTCCCAGCCTGGAGCAGGTCTACAATTTTCTTCCTGGTGTCCTTCGACAGCTCTTTGGTCTTGGCCATGGTTGAGTTTGAAGTCTGACTGTTTGAGGCTGTGGACAGGTGTCTTTTATACAGATAACAAGGTCAAACAGGTGCCATTAATACAGGTAACGAGTGGAGGACAGAAGAGCTTCTTAAAGAAGAAGTTACAGGTCAGTGAGAGCCAGAAATCTTGCTTGTTTGTGGGTGACCAAATACTTATTTTCCACCATGATTTACAATTCAATTCTTTAAAAATCCTACAATGTGATTTCCTGGATTTTTTTCTCACTTTGCGTAGTTGAAGTGTACCTGTGATGAAAATTACAGACCTCTCTCATCTTTCTAAGTAGGAGAACTTGCACAATCAGTGGCTGACTAAATACTTTTTTGCCCCACTGTATTTCAGTCAGTGAGCATTGCCTGTTCTGGAAATTAGTGTTTCTTCAAGTAGACTCATTCCCTCTTAGTTGTGTGCAGCCGGCGAGGTAGGTTTCTGTTCCATCGTGCGCATTTAAATTTTGATTCTGCTTTCTGATTGTTAATGGGTGCTTCCTACTGAAGGGCAATGGTGTTGTGTATTCCTGGAGGTAGTGATATGTTTATGCTTCAGATGCTGTGTAGATGGTAGCGTTTCATTCCTGCTTTCAGTGGTATCTCAGCAATTAGGTATTGTTTGCACACAGGTTTTTTTTGTGTGTAAAATACTTTTTATATTTACATTGCAGTAGCATAAAACAACTATGTGACTATGGTACGTTCTGGTGAACGACTATTTTGGTCACTGACCTATTTCACAGATAGTTATGCATTCATTAAACGGTGCATACCTGTTTATGGCCAAAATCTCAATCTGTCAGTGTCTCTTTGCATAGATATGTGATTATTCAAATAGTTAGCATCCTGGAACCATAAATCAAAGAAAATGTGTTCAGGTGTGGTAGAAATCTATATTTACTGTCCGTGTAAACACATCAGAACATGCGCATGAGTGTAATGAATGTGTTTGGTTTACCTCTAATACAGCAGTGCTGTGCGATTAGGATTTGTTCCACACGGCAGATATATGGGCTTTCCCCCACCCATCCTTAGTCGACCAGAGCGTAATTATTTCTCGCCTTCCACCCAGGGGAGTGGATTTCATAAGGCTGCCATTAATTATCGCCCAAATGTTAGCTTTCAGACTGTAAATAGTACCCACCATTGCATTTCCCTGCTAATTTCCTTCTTACTACAAGGAGGTTTTGACAAGTGCGACCACAGGAACAAATTTACAGCCGTCCGAAAACTGCCTCCAAATACTCCTGCTGCCTCCTGAAATAAAGAGGTGCTCTGATGAAGTGGCAGAGCTTCGAGAGGGATAGATAGCGCGGGGATAATGGCGGCTAAAAAGATTACTTGTGACGAGTGCATTAAAGAGCGTATCATTTAAGTTCCCGTGTCAGCGCTATGGAAGATGCAGCGTGACATAATTTACCTGGGATAGGGAAAAGGATCGGGAGCTTAGCAGAACCAGAGGTTTAATAATCTGTGTGATGGGTAGATTTACGCACAAGTCTCGGTTAAGATTCTGCCAAGTGCGTGACCTTGTAAGCCAGATCCCGAAATGTGCATTTTTACTACTCGTACAAGATAACTCTCCAAGTCTCTTCTGAGTGCATTCCTGTGTTCCTGTGTTACGCCTGGTTTTTTTATGTGACGTTCAAAACTTTCAATAAAATGTCATTGTAAGTGTATAAACGCTTGCTTCAAGACCAGCCATAAAATGCAGAAAAATACAGAGCACTGGGAGAACAAAGTGCGGAAAGGAATGGAAGTTGCTTTGCACAGCTTGTTGTGATCCACCTCAAGGGCATGGGGAAGACATTAATAACGTTTGCAAAGGATCGTGGGGGAAATGTGTCAGGCTGGTGACGTGACTGCCATTCAAAGCTCCTAAATCTGCTATTCTTGTTGTATTGCTTGACCTCAGGGTTTTTTGAGTCTTATATACATAAGAAATGTCTTATTACAGAAATGCTGTATGGTGGGATTTGCAAACTATATATATAAGATATATAGGCATGAAATGACTTGCCATTTTACACAGTACTTGCTCTGGTTGTTACCCTGACTTGTGTGTGTGTGTGTGTGTGTGTGTGTGTATGTATGTGTGTGTGTGTGTATATGTATGTATGTATATATATATATATATATATATATATATATATATATATATATATATATATATATATATATATATATATACACACACACATACATTTACCATGTCTGTTTCTATTTTTGGTGACTTTTTGAGGTTACAAACGAATAGACAAAGTGGTATTCATACCTGATGATCGTACAATGTACATAAACGTACAGTTTCTGCAAATTTGAGACATAGTCTGTGATTGACTGTGGTGGCTTAGCGGTTAAGGTACTGGACTACGGACCAGAAGGTCCAGGGTTCAAATCCCACCTCTGCCAAGCTGCCACTGTCCTTGAGCAAGACCCTTAACCCACAATTGCTTGGATTGTAAGATTGTACCAATTGTAAGTCGCTCTGGATAAGGGCGTCTGCTAAATGCTGTAAATGTAAATGTAAATGTTTCTGTGATGTGAAGCGAATGAAGTCCAATCTGCGATGGTCATTACAAGTTTGTTCACTCCATTACAATCTTGATAACACCGCCGGGCAGTTATTTCCAGCCATACAAGATCACACTCCTATCTCTTTGAATGGGGTTTCCTATATATTCGAAGCTGAAAGAGAAATTGTTTCAAATGTATATTTAGAATCGCTGGTATAATCTATCACTTACCACAATTATATCACTTACCAGCGTCATTGTGTTCAAGTAACGACGAAAAATAACATTTTTTTAAGGTTATTTTGGCTGCTGCACATGCGCATCCCACCACTACAAAGGGGACAAGACCACTTTCAGACACTCTCTCTCTCTAACGACATGGCGGGGCTTCTGTACTACAGTCCTAGTACCCAGTTCATATTTCAGCCAGTGAGCAGTCTCCTCCTTATATAAGGTCTGATAAGACAGGAACTGAACATCATCCGGTGAAGCAAGTTTAAAGTGCCACCTTCTGGCAGTCTGAAACTTGGCGGCTTAGCAGGGTAGAATTTCATTGCTGGTAGGACATTTTCCACATTTTAAGCTGGGCGAGGGCGAGAGGAAATCCGTCCTGCCATCACAGGTGCCGTGAAATGAGGTTGGCAATATAATGTGCGAGATAACTGGCCAGTATTTGTATATGCCTTTGAATGAAATAGTTTTGTGTGAGAGAGAAAGGAGCAGAAATGAGAGAAGCAGATTTCACAGACAGCAGCTATAAAATAAAAAATATAGGAAGGAAATGCCAAGAGTTTTACAGTATTTAACCTGGCTCTGGATTCCCTGTCTTCTTTCTTGAATGAGTTTAACACTGTTTGGAACTATAAAACCATGATACCATTGCTAGGTTCACTTAAAAAAATAATAAATGCTTCACATTTTCTGTTTCTCACAAAAAGCGAAAGATTGATGGTCAAGGTAGGACATTTACCCGTACCTTAATAATGATATGGGATTCGACTTCAATCCATGGACATATTGTACTCTAAACACAGGTTGTCAGTAGGAAAAGTGTAGTTAATTTAGTTATACCACAACACTTGATTAAGAGTAAAAGAGAGTAACACAACTGGTGTGTTACTTATTAAACAGTGTCCATTCAAACACATAGTATGTAAACAAATGGTGACATGTTTATTGTAAAGCATAGGAAAGGCACTATATTCATTATGTTTTATCATCATTACCTTTTTTCATGATTACTTGTGTTGGACGCTTTAATTTGTTGGGTTTGCTAGTCCACTACTGTGGTATCCTGCTCCTGGCTGGGGTGGGCTCATGCAGGCACAACTGAGGATCATTTCTTGGCGTTGCAGCAGCTTTACAACCTCTATCCAGCTCGGCAATGGACTGGCACCAGGGTCACAAGCAGGGATACACTGCCGTTGTGTTCAGTGAACATACCACTCAACCTTCACTGGCAGTGTAAGGACTGTGGGAGGAGGGTGTGTTTTGCCATTTACTGGACAGGTGCTTTTAATAGATTTACATTAGGGGTGGGCAAGATGATGACATATTTACATATTGTGATGAATTTTGTTATCGTGAAAGACGATCTGCTTTTCTGAGTATATTGAAGATATCAGTGCTAAGAGAACAGCTGCATGGTTCATTATAAAGAGTGTAATTAGTCCTGTGTAATTGGATAAAGTGCAGCACATTTGGAATATAAATCACGTTACTATGTTTGTGATGATATTTGAATAGCAGTGTTTAAGAATCTGTCACTACTGATGCATTTTGTCTGTGATCACATGTATCATAAGTACCGGTATTGCTAACTAATTTACATTTACATCCAGGGACACTCAGGGATCCAACAGTGGCAGAGTGGCCCATAGTCCAGAACCTTAACAGCTTCTTTTTATGATTACTGGTTGACCTCATAACCAGCTGTCAATCAGTAAATCCCCCAAAAGACTTAATTATGGTAGTTTTTGTTATTTTATTATTTCTTGAACATTTGGTTTTGAGGTTAAATGTCTTCTAGTAAGCCTGTGTGAAAAGAATGATCAGGTCATATTGGTAAATTGTGCTGAAACAAACCACGTATTAAATGGTTTATGTATAGCAAAAAACCAAAATAATCCAGTTCATTGAGGATTAAATGATACAATATGAGCATGCTTATCTCTTATGTTACCAGCTAAATTAGCACATTTTGTTAGCATCGTGAGATCATTTGCTTAAGCAAATAAATTCATAGTCATGCATGAAATTAAATTTTTGTGAGCTTTACTGGTTGTTGTTATTTAAAATAAAATTTCAGCTTGTCTGCATGTAAGATTTCTTTTAAGCTGAATGGCCGCTTGTACACTGCACATATATATCTGTTTATTATTATTAAGTGTTCTTCTATACAGCACACCTCAATCTAGAAATCAGAATAAGAAGGCCGATAGAGAGCTGCATTATACCAGTAACCGTGAATAATCTGTGTTTTCAGTCTGCGCATTTGCACGGTTGCCAGGTCCAGCTATTTCTAACAACTTGGCTTTATTTGGCCTCTCTTTCTATTGGATTTAGCTTTTTTTCCCCCTCGCTGGATCTGGCAACCCCAGAATTAAACATGCCACGGAATTAAAGGCAGCGAAACCGTACTGTTTGTGGAGACTCAAACACACATACACGAGAAATGAATCATTTGATTATTTAATATTAAAGCACTAAGTTTATGTCACATATTTATGTGAGATTATTGGCTGGTTGCCAAGTAGAAATCCGATTATTCCCCGAGTCATGTAAACCCGGAGGTTTCCCCATTACCTGATTACTCAAGTGCATGTATTGCAAGTACGTGTTGATTTTCTGCAGTTCAGATTATGAAGGCCATGTAAACGCACTCATATTGGGATTTTGAGCATGGCTTTTAAGCCTCAAATGCATAGTTTGTATGCTGCAAGCATTGAGAGTCACTGACATCTTTATAAATGAGTCAACGGAAATGTACATGCAACCCGCTCCCTAATACAGGTTGCCTGTCCTTGCCTTATCATGATTATAAAAGTCTGAATCAGTATCACTGCAATATCTCAGTGTCTTAAACCTTCCGCCAACCAATGCTAAATCATCCCACTCTTTATCGTTTCTCCCCAAGGTGACTGCTGGACGATCATATCCTCACCCGTCGTATCATAATGCAAGAGTCTGGCCTCACGCAAGGTCACAGCCTCTGAGAAATAATGTGCTGAATCTTATTTTTCACCCTCGAAAGCAGACAAGAGTTTGCATACAGTATGTGTAAAGGAGGTTGCTGACAGCTTGCTACTTGGACTGTCCTAGTAAAGACTTTTATTTACACATGCTAAACAGGTTATAGTGTTACGTGATATGCCGTGCTTCAGTCATATGAATTTACAGTACTGTGCAAAAGTCTTAGGCCACCATTAAATTAGATGTACTGCTTTGCAATGGTGTGATGACCACATATAATTATTTGTCAGTCTCTTTGTTAGAAAATACAGAAAATGTAAAATGAAAAGAAGTATTTAGTGTGACCTCCCCTTAGACAATAGCAGCAATTGGCAGCTTCATCGGGCTGTCAAGTTGATCCTTCAACAGTCCAAAGACGCTTGATCAGAAATTGTCTTTTTGAAAGGGTAGTAGCCAAAAAACACTTTTTCAGAAGGGGAACAATAAGACATGTTAAAACCCACAAAGATTGGAAAGAAGATCAGTGGAAAAAGTATTATTGACTGAGAAATCCAAGTTTTTGGATCCAATCATTGACAATATCTTTTATATGGTCATTACACCATTGCTGAAACAATACATCTAATGGTGGCCTAAGACTTTTGCACCCATTTCAGTGCTGTTAAAAACTTAATCCGATTGCAACTTGTCACAGTTTTTTTCTTTCCTAAATGAAGTCACAGCCTCAGGGAAGAAATGCATCCCTTATATGTGTGGAGCTGTTAGATGTTGCCTATATATAAAATGTAATGTTAACCAAGGTTGGTATCTTTTTCTCAGCACAACCCAAGAGCAAAAAAAGAGAAAAAAAAAAGGTAATGAGGCATCCCCTGACACACCAGCCTTTTATGAGCTAGACTTACAAGATATTGTAAGATATTGTACAATATCTGACAAAGGGCAAGTAACTATAAAATCAAACCATATTCAATAGTTTAATATTGCGATAATCCAAAGACTTTGGGTTAATTGGCGTCACTAAAGAGTCCCATTGTGAGTGTGTGTACGTGTGCTGTGATGGATTGGTGCTCTGTTTAGGGTTGGTTCCCACCTTGCACTCTTATGAGAAGTAATAGGTTGGGCATGACTACTTTAGTTACATAAGACTCTGTGTGTTTGTACCTTGTCTTACTATACTTGTGAGGACCAAATGTCCCTACGATGATAGGAAAACCTGGAATTTTGACTACTATTTTTACTGATCCTCTCTTCTTGAACTGCTTTTTTACAAAAATGACAACTTGTATTGGAAAAACCAAAAGATTTGCTTTAGGTTACTGAGGTTAGGGATGGGGTTAGTTGTAGGTGCAATATTAATTAGCTGCAGTAATTCTTCATTGTCATGAATGTCGATGGAAAGTCCTCACAAGGATAGCAAGACAAACATGTCTGTCTGTTTGCGTGCGCATGCCTCTTGCCTTGTTATACTTGTGAGGACC
This sequence comes from Ancistrus triradiatus, assembly GCA_025084515.1. Taxonomy (NCBI): domain Eukaryota; kingdom Metazoa; phylum Chordata; class Actinopteri; order Siluriformes; family Loricariidae; genus Ancistrus; species Ancistrus triradiatus. Next base: position 74,919 of record JAJAGP010001848.1, on the reverse strand, counting down.
AAATGTCCCTACGATGATAGGAAAACCTGGAATTTTCACTTGTGAGGATGTTTTTTTTAGAAAAATGGCAACTTTTGTTTGAAAACCTAAAAGAGCCAAAAGAGTTGCTTTAGGTTACGGAGATTAAGGGTAGGGCTGCAGTAATTCATTGTCACTCATGTCAGTGGAAAGTCCTCGCAAGGCTAGCAAGACAAACATTGTGTGTGTGCATGTGTAGTGTTGTACCTGACATTTATTTTATAAAGGCTAATTTATAAAATTTATAAGACTCATAATTTGATTAGTGTGTTGATTTGTTCTGCCAGTTTGGGCAGTTTCTACCCTCTCTATCCAATTAAGTCTTTGACCCTCAGTTGGGCAATAGCAATTAAATTTTAAACCGAAGCCACTGGGATTATTAAGTTTGCACCGAGAAAGACAGGAAAGTTAATGACCGAGAGAACTGGGGAGAAAACAAAGCCAATTTGCTAAGGAATCTGACACTGAAGATTGCCTCAGACCTCTGATTGACACAGCTTCAGCTCATTTCCCTCTCGGAGCCATTAAGATGCATGGATTTAAATCGGGAATGGGTCTACAGAACAGTGACTAAGAAGCCTTATTGACGAATGAAAGGTCTTAGTCGTTAGAAGTCCGCGAGGTTGCTATTTGACATTACGAGTAGTGGCATTTAGAGTAAACCGTCTTGGTACAAATTGGCTTTGAGTTATGCTTTGACTGAGATTGATGCCGAGCCTTAATGCCGAGCCATACGATAAAACACAGACGATCAAAAATCCATATAATCTCCGCTCGCCGTGCTTTAATGCGGTTATAATAATACGTCAGTGGTCTCACGACTAGATTTCCAGCCTGTCCCTGAAATATCAGTACTAAATGCCAGATACAAAAGGTCTCTTGTTTGCAAGTATTATCGAAAGGAGCTCATTGGAGATCAGCCTGAGAGGCACATCAGAGAGTTCTGCTGTACAAGATCAAATAAACTTCAATCAGGTCCGGCCTTCCAGCAGCGAAAAGCAATCGTGCTCGGCAATCATCTGACTCCAAATCAGCCGGGCGGCGGGTATTACAGCCCGTCTTATTGAGTGAAAAATAGACCGACCTGGATGAAAGAGGTCACATGTCCTTGAGTTCCTGGTGGCACAGATGTTGCCTCACCTGCTGGGATTGAACGAAGCTCAATGGGCTTGGCATGGGCACATGCAGCCATTATCTGCTTCCTACTGCTGCTTCACTGCAGCCATCCTGACCTGGCTGACATTGCACCGGTGTGTAAAGTTATCGTAGAAGAACTCTCGTAAATGCTCTGCACAGACCTAGCGCGGGCTATCAATTATGCTGTATGGCAAGCTCCGCTAACCCCTGTGGCAGGGATTCGACTCGCCAGCTGGACGCTTACACGAGTCTTAATAAGATCTGCCCTTGTCGCGTCCCCTCGCCGGTTAAGTGAATGGAGGATTTATGGAGATGACCCCCGCATATGTCAGGCACGTGAGCGGACAATTGAGGCCAGTGGACTCTCATTATTGCTGCCGTGGCCTTGAATGGTCATGCATGCGTTATGATGCCAAAAATGCCAAAGGGTTTTATGGGTGCAGTGGAATCGTGAGCCTCTGACTTACACGCAGCTATGCTGATCCGAGGAAGAGCGGGAATAAATCACAGTAGCCCCCCCATCCTGTTTATTGCCTACTCTAAAGGCCTTTTCACACAGTGCGTGTTTTACGCAAGTTAAAAAATGGATGCGATATTTAACATAGTGGTACCTTTATTCCAAGTCTGATGTTTTTTTTTCTTCTCTCTAAACACTCAAACTCCTTGTCTGCTTTTGCTTTCTTTCATTTTCCTTCCCTTAATGCATCGCAGAGATGTCGCCATGTCTTTTCACATCGGTGACTTAAAACAAAGCCACAAGCGAAGATTGGTGCAGGAAGATCTACTTTGTGTTTTTTGTGGGCATGAACAGACTAGAATGCACTTAGATAAACTAGAAATGGTTCCATACCGTCACTGTGAGGTTTATCGCCATCATTCTCCAGCCCTTCAGTTATATTCCACCAGATCTTTTCTTTAATATCCATGTTTTATAGTCAGCATGTTGCTTGTCATATACAGTGGTGCTTGAAAGTTTGTGAACCCTTTGCAATTTTCTATATTTCTGCAAAAATATCAACAGACTTTCACACAAGCCCTAAAAGTAGATAAAGAAAACCCAGTTAAACAAATGAGACAAAAGTATTATATTTGGTCATTTATTTATTGAGGAAAATGATCTAATGTTACATAATAGTGAGTGGCAAAAGTATGTTAACCTCTGCTTTCAGTATCTGGTGTGACCCCCCGTGCAGCAATAACTGCAGCTAAACGTTTCCTGTAGCTGTTGATCAGTCCTGCACACCGGCTTGGAGGAATTTTAGCCCATTCCTCCGTACAGAACAGCTTCAGCTCTGGGATGTTGGTGGGTTTCCTCACATTAGCTGCTCACTTCAGGTCCTTCCACAACATTTCGATTGGATTAAGGTCAGGACTCTGACTTGGCCATTCCAAAACATGAACTTTAATCTTCTCTAACCATTCTTTGGTAGAACGGCTTGTGTGCTTAGGGTTGTTGTCTTGCTGCATGACCCACCTTCTCTTGAGATTCAGTTCATGGACAGATGAGACAGGGAGGGGTACCAATGGTCTTGCATTTCCTCCATTTGTACACAATCTGTCTGACTGTGGATCGGTGGAGTCCAAACTCTTTAGAGATGGTTTTGTAACCTTTTCCTGCCTGATGAGCATCAACAACTCTCTTTTCTGAGGTCCTAAGAAATCTCCTTTGTTCGTATCATGATACACTTCCACAAACATGTGTTGTGAAGAGCAGACTCTGATAGATCCCTGTTCTTTAAATAAAACAGGTGCCCACTCGCACCTGATTGCCATCCCATTGATTGAAAACACCTGACTATAATTTCACCTTCAAATTAACTGCTAATCCTAGAGGTTCACATACTTTTGCCACTCACTAATATGTAATATTGGATCATTTTCCTCAATAAATAAATGACCAAGTGTAATATTTTTATCTCATTTGTTTAACTGGGTTCTCTTTATCTGCTTGTAGGACTTGTGTGAAAATCTGATGGTGTCTTAGATCATATTTATGCAGAAATATAGAAAATTCTAAATGGTTCACAAACTTTCAGTCACCACTGTAATCTCTAGTGCTCTGTTACTAGCAGAATGAGCTGTTCTGCCTGGCAACCGAGCTCTGATTGGTCAGACTGATTTTACCACATCTGAGCAATGCAGACATTAGAACAGGCTCCGATTAAAAAAAATGTAAGTGGCATCGCAGTGCGTCCATTTCGGACTCGGTGTGCAGGACGGCATTAATACACGGGTTCTTTTTAAAAACTTTACATGTGGTTTTTTTTTGTCCGTGAAAATCAGACTTGGTGTGAAAAGGCCTTTAGGCGTTACCTCATTTGCTTGTTCATATTCATGACAAATAAGGCATATATCAGAACCGTATCATTAAAACATGGTGCAGTTAGCAGACATCAAGATGCTCGCGCTTTGTGTTAGCGTGGCCCTCAGACAATGCACAAATGTTCACCAGGCGCTCCATCTGTTTCAGGTCAGATGAGACCTCCATCTGTCTGCTCTGCTTTTCTTTCTGCCTCGGTGGCCTTGACTGTAAAAAAAAAAAAAAACAACAACAACAAAAAACAGGTTTGTAATATTTGCACAAAGCATCATATAGAAGGTTACAACCGCTGACATGGGGCGAAGTGCTGAGCGTTGCAGAAAGCTGGCCGTCTCAGCGATTCTCGCTCTCCTCCACACTAAGCACTTTTCACCTGCGTCGCTGCTGTGAGTCCAGGTGATGTAGCGAAGCAGAACCAGGTCCTTATGCGCAAGTCAGGTTTCAGTGGAGGGAGAATGGCATTGTTTTGTTTCAAGGAGCCTTTCAGACCAAAAAAGCCCTGACAGAAACGGATAGAACATTTTCTAGATTCTAGTTCAAATTCCACCAGGCTAGACAAGAACAGTCAGGATGAGGGTAACATGAAAATAGTTTATTCCAACATGGTTGAAGTGAGCTCTGCAAGCTGCCGCAGTTTCAAATCTGAACAAGTACAGCTATGCACTGTTTAATGACTGCATTACGTTCTGTGAAACAGGACATTGACCGGATTTTACCATAGTCACATGGTCTTTGTTACTGTAATGTAAATATAAAGGGCATTTTCACAAGAAAACTGTAAACGATACGTGCCGGAGATACCGCTGAAAACACGAGTGAAACGCTACCATCTACACAGTATCCAAAAGCCTAAACTGGAAATAGACTACACAGTGGTACTTCACTTACAAGCACACAGTAACAATCACAAACACTGTAGAACCAAAGTATAAACATGCTCGATGGAATATCAACATAAACTAGAGAGGTGCATTTCCTGAAGAAAATGCGAGTGTGATTGCCACTCTGCAATGGCCGACCCTTAGTGTACCTCATGGTCCCAAAGGTAATCACGTCACCCCAGGGAGCCCCAGGGACCAAGCCTGCCAAATTTCGTGGCCATAGGTCGAAAACTGACTGAGCTACAGTCATTGGCCCGCCAGGGGCCCCACTGCCCAAAAGGGGCCACAGGGGCCCCATGGGCATTACTTGTCATCTCAGATTGCACCCGGGACCAAGCCTGCCAAATTTCGTGGCAGTAGGTTAAAAACTGACTGAGTTACGGTCATTGGCCCGCCAGAGGCCCCACTGTCCAACAGGGGTCCAGAGGGGCCCCATGGGCATCACATGTCACCTCAGATTGCACCCGTGCATCATATACATACTCTAACCCTAGAATTGGTACCTTTTGGTCATGCAACAACATTTAAAGCCTTTTTACTAGAACATTTGTTATTGGGACTGAACCCTGTGAGGTTGAAGAGCTACCTATGATACTGGAATAAGTTTATTTGACACTGGTACTGGTATCTTTGATATCAATTTAGAAGGATTGGTTCTGGAAATGCTGTTGGCTAGTATGGAAACAAAGGCTCCAGTACTGCACCGAGATGTCCCAAATAAATCATGTCTGACAAATAAATCTTTCAAAGGTGTTCCTAAATCCCTTTACAGCACGGAATTTATCACTCATTTTTATCCTGGTTCATTTAAATAATACGTTTAGAAATGCACAGGCTCAGTAATGCCTGTTGATTAGGAACTTTTGGAGCGGATTTATTCCTTGATGACTTAAGTCCACTTCATTTGGACGGGAAGACTTAGCATAACAAGCATTATATAGCTTCTCTAATGCTGCTAATCTGGGTTTCAAGCCTGTGAGCTGGAAAAGCAGCCAGAGAAGCATGTGATCACCCTACCTGATCGAGACGTCTCTCTAACCAGGAGAGGGAAACGTTTTCTCAATGCTGCTGGCACAGTCTCTCGGAACACCTGCTTCACCGTATATCAACCTCCAGACAGGCTTTTTATATCTTTTGGAACTTGACTAATACGTCCTGATCGGGATAGGATTTTAGTCACTCAGATTTGCAAGGTGAGCCCCCCAGACTCGTCCTGAAGGTGCTGACAGGAAGATGCACGACTGTCTGAGACTTTGTGGCATGTGAGGTCTCGCTGCCATTTGTCCTGGCCGTGTTGCTACGTGTCTGTTGCTGGGCCGAATGATGAAAGTGCTAGAAGACAGGCTAGTGTTTCTAGACATCTGAGCAGAAAGACAGCTAAAAAGGGATTGGTATGAAGCTCATTCAGTCATTACATGTAGCTGGATGTGTGGCTGTATGAATGGTTGTAGTCCATTCACGGTTTTCTTGGAGCGTTTTAGCTTCCATGTGCCAAATGCTAGACTTCATGTTTGGTAGTTTTGTACAGAATAAATCATTCTTGCTTTTTAGATCTAAAAGCATTATCTAACACTGGCTTTTCATATGTAGCTAGCCATCTAGGATAATTGTGCTAGCCTGAATAATAAAGATTAGGTTATTTTCAGGTAACTATGTATTGCTAATTATAGGGCAACATTTATAGGGCAACCAAAAAATTGATATCAATTTCTCTGTGGTGACTGAAAACAGCTAAAAGCCATACAGTGCTTTTTCTGTATTAAGTTGCACTTTTTCCACTTCCTGAAGGCATTCTGCTTAAAACCAGCCACATTTTGAACTTTTGGTAGTGTTACAAAAGATGATAAAACAAATTAACAACAAGAAAAGATAACCACTAATCAGAAACACAACAAAAAAATGGAAAACACAATAACACTGAGGTTTTCGAATTTGTTGTTGAGTTTCGGAATTTGCTGTTTTCCTTTTAATTTGCTGTGCTTATTTTTCAATTTTGTTGTAGAGTTTCTGAATTTGGAGGGCATTTTTTGTATTTTAATTTCCTGTTGGGTTTTTTAATTAGGTGTTGTTTCTGAATTTACTGTTTTTTTTCTTTTAATTTGCTTCAGTTTTTTCAAATTTGTTGTTGTTTCTGAATTTGCTGTTTTGTTCTTTTAATTTGCTTCAGTTTTTTCAAATTTGTTGTTGTTTCTGAATTTGCTGTTTTGTTCTTTTAATTTGCTTCAGTTTTTTCAAATTTGTTGTTGTTTCTGAATTTGCCGTTTTGTTCTTTTAATTTGCTTCAGTTTTTTCAAATTTGTTGTTGTTTCTGAATTTGCTGTTTTGTTCTTTTAATTTGCTTCAGTTTTTTCAAATTTGTTGTTGTTTCTAAATTTGCTGTTTTGTTCTTAATTTGCTTCAGTTTTTTCAAATTTGTTGTTTCTGAATTTGCTGTTTTGTTCTTTTAATTTGCTTCAGTTTTTTCAAATCTGTTGTTGTTTCTGAATTTGCTGTTTTGTTCTTTTAATTTGCTTCAGTTTTTTCAAATTTGTTGTTGTTTCTGAATTTGCTGTTTTGTTCTTTTAATTTACTTCAGTTTTTTCAAATGTGTTGTTGTTTCTGAATTTGCTGTTTATTTTCTTTTAATTTGCTTCAGTTTTTTCAAATTTGTTGTTGTTTCTGAATTTGCTGTTTTGTTCTTTTAATTTCCTGTTGTTGTTTTTTTATTTGCTGTTGTGTTGGTGAATTTGTGCTGAGCACAAGCAAAACAGAGAATTTTCTACAACAAATTAGAAAGCAGTTTCTGAATTTGCTGTTTCAGAACTTTCAAACAGCAAATTTGAAAACAAAACAAAAATTCAGAGAACAATAATATTAATCAAGGTTTTCGAACTTGACATTGTTTCTAAAATTTTTGTTGTGTTCTTGGATTTACTATTGAGTTTTTTTGTTTGTTTGTTTTTTAAAAAATTTTTTGGTTAATTTGTTTTACACTTCAGGGTTCAGGGCTTGTGGAATTGTTGTTATGCTTCTGATCACACTGAAAATTGAGAATTCAACAGCAAATCCAAAAACACTACAGCAAATCAGAAGACAACATTGAGGCTTTTTAATTTGCTGTTGTTTCTGAACACGATCACCACAAAAATCTGAGAACACAACATTAAGCAAGGCTTTCACACTTGCTGTTGGGTTTCTAAATTTGTTCTTGTGTTTTTGGATTTACTATTGAGTTTGCTCTTGGTTAATTTGTTTTGCACTTCAGGGCTTCAGTACCAATCTTAGATGTCCTGAATAAACATATAACCTTTTGTGTGTACTATGGGAATTCTGACTAAATGCACACTAAACTCAGTGATATGATCTAACATCACATGCATGCACGGAATGGCATTTAGTGTAAACCTTACTATAGCAATGAGAAGTACCTGAGTTACTAGAGACCTTTGGAATTGGAACTGGTAATTGTAGTACTACATTATGTTCTGTTGATATATATTTGAATTGGCATATTTGGTACAGGAATTGGAACGTTTGGTATTAGAAATGGTTCCTTTTGGTAATGAAACGGGTTCCTTTGGCACTGGTATGTTTTAGTATGGAAACTGGAACCCAAAACTTTGGTACTGCAGCAGGTAAGTCTGTCAACAGAACACCAACCTTTGGTATTGTAACTGTAACAGCTCCAGTACTGGAGCTGGATCTTTGACCCAACCGGTTACGAAAGTATAAGGAAGAATAAGGACGTACAGGACACTTCTGTTTGCAGGTCTGTGATAATTAGACTCCAGTGACTGCAGCCTTCATGTCACTAACTGCATCACACTGCCAGCGACTGACTAGCATATAATCAATAACATTCTTTGCTTGTTGTAGGCTGGCAGATCTCCTGAGTAGTGATTGACTGCCTAATCCATCTTCCATTTCTGTCCTGGTCACATGAGCTAATTTCTGTTGAGGTGTCTCCTGCTTGGGCATGACTTAATTCTTCCAAACAGTAGTGGGGGGCACCGTGGTAGTCTTCAGATGTTGGGTCCCATGCTTGTCCCATGAGCTTTTGGGTATGAAAGCTTGTTTGTATGAAATCTGTTGACCAAACTCACCTCTAAAAAGAGGCTGGCTTATTTTCTACAGACACACGGGGAAGGTAGAAGGACCATGTGCCATGGAGAGATAGTGCTAAACATATTACTCAAACAATGGAAAATCTATGACTTTGCATTATCCTTTGCATCACGTCTCTCTGGTTTCAAACGGATAACTGAGTGACACATTAATCATGGGTAGTCTTTGATCGGACCCAAGTCTTTTTCAAATCTATCTAAAAATATCCACGCTCTCAGTCATATTGGCAGATACAAATTGCCGTCATGTGCTTATCATGTGTGCTGTGGCGGTGTCACCATGAAAGATAGCTTAGTAAATTAGGCATGATATTTTAAGCTCTCCGAGAAGCGCACAAGACGTCTGGCATCGGGGCTGAACACACAGGTGTGAGCATCTTAATGAAGTTAAAAAAAGACCCCCCACTGTGCGTGAATTCGCTAAATGAAACACCCAAAGGATCTTATCATTCTAGTTGAAAGATGAAGCTTTCTTATTCATGTCTACAACAAAAAGTAGCAGAATGGTGGCCTAATTCTCCCCTATTTCACTCCAGGTCTGTGAGCTCTATCGTTAACCTTCATTTACAGAGAACATCCTTCGTAAGTGCTCCTGCTTTCAGCTAAGCTTACATGTTGCATACCTTACACAACTGTTACCGTACATGACGTTACAGAGGCTACATGTATATATAGGCTGTATGTATATATAGGCTGTGTGTATGTGTGTATATATATGTATGTATATATATATATATATATATATATATATGTATATATATGTATGTATATATATATATATATATGTATGTATATATATATATATATATATATATATATATATATATATATATATATATATATATATATATATATATATACACAGAGCACTGTCTCAAAGCAGCTTGCAACTATCTACATACTATAGTCCCAATTGAGCAAGCCTAGGGTTACAGTGGTAAGGACACTACCACCTCACAGCAAGAAGGTCCTGGGTTCAATCCGAAGGTAGAGCACCGTGGGTCCTTTCTGTGTGGAGTCTGCATGTTTGCCCGGTGTCTGTGTGGGTATACTCCGGGTACTCCAATTTTCTCCCACAGGTGGGTGTTAGATTAATTGATTACACTAAATTGACATTGACTTGAGTGTATATATGACTAGTCATGATGTAAACTTGTGTGTCACTGAAATGGCCACTGATGGTGATGGTAACATTAAATAAACCAAACAAACCTTGGGAGGACCAAGACTTAGTCCCAGCCTCCCTGGGCAGACTAGATGTTAAGAGAAAGAATTAAATTTAGTCACCTAATTAATAAATTTAATAACAGTTTAAATACACAGAAGCTAAATATAAAACTTGAGAGAATGAAAAACTAATAAATAAATATATTGTCTAATATGAAGAGTATAATATGTGGAAAACATTTACAGCATTTAGCAGACACCCTTATCCAGAGCGACTTACAAGTGATACAGTCTTATAATCCAAGCAATTGTGGGTTAAGGGCCTTGCTCAAGGACCCAACAGTGGCAGCTTGGTAGAGGTGGGATTTGAACCCTGGACCTTTTGGTCTATAGTTCAGTATCTTAACCGCTAGGCTACCACAGTCCCATAGGGGCTATATTATATAGAATATATAGAATATTATATATAGAATATAATATATATTATTGGTTTATATTCTATTGTTTTTATTCTAATATAGCATAGTCTTATAAGAAATCTTTTGCCTTTGGTATAGGTGTATTTGTTTGTATTTTGGCGTGTCTTTACCTACTACATTTTACTGTGAAATGTATGTCATTTATGTGCTTAGCTGCTGTGACACCCAAATTTCCCTTAGGGGATAAATAAAGTACTCTATCTAAAATTACTATACTGGACTGGATCCAGGGTTCAAATCCCACTTCAGCCAGCTCCCACTGTTGGGTCCTTCAACAAAGCCTGGATAATGGTGTCTGCTAAATGACTAAGTATGAATCACCCATAGTTTTTAAAACAACATCAGTTCTCTTAGATACAGTTTTTGAATGTGCTCTGCTGGTACGTTTTCCCAAACTTATTGGTTGAATTTATTGTTGGTTTATTCATTGTCTGTCATTCTGACAATCAGTTGAAGCTATACTTTATAGGACTGTAGTTCGCTGTGAGTTTATGTATACTGTATATACACTTACTCCCCAGACAAAGAAATATCACCTTTGTGTTTAAGGTGTGGTGTGCGAGGGGATTCATAGATTGAACAGAGGTGCTACATTACAATGAATGTCTGATTTGATGGGTGGAAAATAAGTCGCAAGGCAGATGTTAACGATTGGCAAAAAGGAATGACTGCATTGGGAGTGCCATAGTATGAAGGAAGTAGCTGAAATTGCAGGTGTTTTGAAGCGCAAGTCAAATGGTCTACCAGCAGTGGCAAAAATCCCAGTCTACAGGAATTTATGGCGGTATTACATGCTATTAGGTACGTCTCAGTCACAGGTGACCAGTCAGTTTATATACATATAGTGAACATAATAGTGTGTTTGGTCTTACAGTAGTACATTTGTACTGGATTTATGGGGTAAACTAGTGATTTGAATTAGTGATTCAAAGCTTCTGAATTTAAATCCTGACTCTAAAGCTGTGGCAAGAACCAAACCCCTCAGATTGCTGCGCTCAATTGTACGTCACTTTGAGGAACTAATCATAAGTGTTCACCTGCTCAATACTAGAGCCATTATTGGATCTTCTCAGATATGTTTGCTCATGCACGAGTCTATATTCAGACTCGGTCTTAAATCAGATCGAGGCCATGTCGAAAGTCGAGCCATCCATCCAATTGTGCCATTACATTTTCAGTAAACATCTTATTTAGACGGCTGTAAACATTTAATAAGCCACTTTATATTCTATTATCTGTAAAACTGCAGGGGCCGCTTTCCAAACCCTGTACTCATAATGCATAGTATGCCAATCAGAATACTTGCATAGCTTTTCCACATTTTATATTGGTCCATTTTATGATTTTTCGACTTTATGATGAGAATCTAGTAAAACACATGCATAGTCAGCAGATGGGCTAACCGTTTTGTTTTTGTTTTCACTTTCAATACATTATTCAGTAAATTGCAGGAGATATTAACACTTTATTATAAAATAAGCTTTTGTGTTAAAGATTTTGCCCAACTGTACGTGTTTTAAGCACGTTTAAGGTAGGCTATGCTATGATGGACAGTATATATTAAACTTTCAGTTTACAATGGAATTGTTTGAGGCCATGTCGAAAGTCTAGCCATCGTGTTTTGCCATCTCATTTTCAGTAATCATCTTATTTAGATGCCTGTAAACATTTAATGAGCTGCTTTATATTCGATTATCTGTAAAAATGCAGAGGCTGCTTTCCAAACCCTGTACTCATAACGCATATTATGCCAATCAAAATACTTGAATAGCTTTTCCCCATTTTACAATGGTCCATTTTATGATTTTTCGACTTTATGATGGGAATCTGGTAATACATATACAGAGCAGAATGGGCTAACCGTTTTGTTTTTGTTTTCACTTCCAATACAGTAGTTAATAAATTTCATGAGATATTCAATGCTTTATTATAAAATAAGCTTTTGTGTTAAGGATTTCACCCAACTGTAAGTGAATGCGAGTGTATTAAGCATGTTTAAGCATAAACATCTACGCTATAATATACAGTATATATTAAACTCCTCAGTTTACCATACATTCAACTTACAATGGGTTTGTTGGAGGCCATGTCAAAAGTCTAGCCTTCATATTTTGCCATCTCGTTTTCAGTAATCATCTTATTTAAATGCCTTTAAACATTTATTAAGCTACTTTATATTCGATTATCTGTGTAAACTGCGGAGGCTGCTTTCCAAACCCCCTACGCATACCGCATATTATGCCAATCAAAATACTTATCGCTAGAAACACTCCAAGACGCTGTACATACACCAGTAACGAATATATTACCAGGAAATAACTGTGAGCCACTGTTGCGTTGTGCCTCGAACCGGCAAAGAATAAATACATTTACAGCATTTAGGCCCCATTTAAATGCAATTATCCTCTTACAGTTGAGCAGCTGAGGGCTAAGGGTCTTCCTCATCAGCCCAGCAGTAGCAGCTTGGATTCAGGATTTAAACTAACAAAGCTCTCTTTAGAAGTCATGAGCCTTAACCACTAAACCAGTGCTGCCATGCGTAATTGAACCTTTATTAGCGCGACTATCCTACTTATTCTGATTTATTAACGACTTGAAGGCTGTAGTTCAGTGATACTATCTTGATGAATTGTGAATTGTAAAAATGCCACGTCTTCTGCTTCCCATTGGTTACTAAATGTGACTGACATGATGAATCAACAAAAGGATATCGTTGGTCAAGATAATCTTGTCTATAGGCAGTATAATGCCATTTCAGAGCCATAATATAGCCAAATAAAACAGAACATTCAAGCTCTGGCTTTGCACTGGGCTGAGAAATAAGGTACTTCAGCAAGCCAGACATCTCAGCCTATTGGAAATGACAGGCTGTTTATTATTCCATGACCCATGTTTACCTCCGCCGTGGTCACACTGGGTATAAGCAAGAAAATGGCGCCAATTTTTACACTTGATCGCCGAGCTGTCGGAAATGAACATGCAAGGAATGACCAATGAAGCCAAGCAGCTGGATGGCGATGGCTCTCCTGTATCTTTGTCTTGAGTAACCGCAGGTGAACGAGGAGCTGCTCTTCGTCCTTGTCTCATCCTTGGCGAGTAGCTAGCCATGATGAATATGGTTTGAATGAAGTTAGCCTGTAGTGGGGTGTTTTCCTTGCTAATGATATACTAATTGGCCACTGAATCTCTGAGAAATTGGATTTAAGCATGCTGCTTGTACACTCCATCTCCCTCCCTTCCTCCCTCCATCGTTCCCTCCCTTCCTTCCTCCCTCATCCAAGCAGAACCCTGAAGCTTTTGTCACCAGCGCTCCAGGATCGATAGGGGTGATGCCAGTGGGTCTGCTCATCAATAGAGAAACCAAATCAGGCACCTAGAGACAGAGCGAGATGGAGAAAGAGATTAAAAGAAACATACAGAGATAGAATAGTGATGTGTATGTGAAAAGGAGACTAAGAAAGAAGAGAGAGGGAGAGATGCCTGCACCATTAGCCCAGGCTACTTGCTTCCACGCATAGTTATGCAGATGGCCCCATGGTGACTGCACCTCCTGTTCCCCAGGGAGGGCTTAGTGTGACTCAGAGTCCTACTGTTCCACCAAACTCTCCACAATATTCCCATTTACATGCCAAGCGGGTCAGAGCTGAGGGAGACAGAAAGAAGTGCAGGTACAAACATAAATAATGTAAATACTTTAAAAAAATAATGGAATACATTTCTAAATCTCTCTCATATACGTCTTCGGCTGTTTTCACAAAATCGTTGCTCGTTTGTACTGTATATTGTGTCACCTAAGTTTTTAAGAGAAAAAACAACCCGTGTCTTTGCAACGCAGTCACCAGTTAAGTGTTTGTTTCTCACATCATATGCACGCTTCTCAGCATGTTCCCTGCACTCTTCTGAAATGCCTGCTCAGTATCGTAAAGGCAACAGGAAATATGCTGTCACAAAAGACAGTTTCTTATTCCATAAATGTGTTTGTGTGTGAGAGAGATCGACAGAGATGGCGAGAGAGAGAGAGAGAGAGAGAGAGAGAGAGAGAGAGCATGGGATAAAGAGGGAGAATCAGTTAGCGAATTGCAGCTCTTCAATGAAGTAAGATTGTAGTTAGCTAAATAGTAAAACAAATAGAAATTCAATATGTGGTGGTCAGTGTTGATGGGACTGTGGTAGCCCAGTGGGTAAGGTACTGGAGTTCAAATCCCACCTCTGCCAAGCTGGCACTGTTGGGTCCTTGAGCACTTAACCCACAATTGCTTGGATTGTAAGACTGTATCAATTGTAAGTCACTCTGGATAAGGGCGTCTGCTAAATGCTGTAAATGTAAATGATAAATACAGTTAGTCCCCATTTTGCAATGGTCTGGTTTATGATTTTTTGACTTTTTGATAGGAAATCGATAATACACAAATATACAAGTTTGGTACTGTGGTAGCCTAGCGGTTAAGGTACTGGACTATGGACCAAAAGGTCCAGGTTTCAAATCCCACCTCTGCCAAGCTGCCACTGTTGGGTCTTTGAGCAAGATCCTTAACCCACAATTGCTTGGATTGTAAGACTGTATCAATTGTAAGTCGCTCTGGATAAGGGCGTCTGCTAAATGCTGTAATTGTAAATGTTTTCAGCATTCTGAATTTCAGTTTTCCTCCTGCCAAGTAGGAGTGCACGATAGTTAAAGACATTTTTACGTTATCTATCACTTGATCACAGACAAAATGCATCAGTAGCAACAGATTCCTAAAAACTACTATTCAGATACCATCCCATATTTAGTAAAGTGATTTATATTCAAAATGTGCTGCACTTCATCCAATTAAACAGGACTAGTTACACTCTTTGGGGTTGTTCAGTGTTCTTTAAGCACTGACGATATCCTCTCTAAGCTCAGAAAAGCAGATCGTCTATCACGATAAGGGTTTATCACGATACGATAAAGTATCGTCATATTGCCCACACCTAATGCCAAGTGATACGCAGTCCGACACTGGGCTGACTGAGCTCAACAGCAGCGCCAATGGACTAATCATTTTGTTTTTGTTTTTCACTTTCAATACATTATTCAATAAATGATATGAGATATTCAACACTTAAAAAAAAAAAAAAAAGCTTTCTTTTAATGATTTTGCCCAACTGTAATCTAATGTAAGTGTTTTTAGCTTGTTTAAGGTAGGCTATGCTATGATAAACAGTATATATTGCTTACAATAAGCTTGGGACCTATTTGCACCAAGAATACAGTAATGTACATGTAAAAATAAAGAAGCCATTGTGAACCTGAATCATTGTGTATGGAATCATCGTGTTTTGGTTGAAATGAGTTGCACAGCTCGACTCATACAAGTTAAAGCAAGAGTACTGAGCAAAGAACAAGAACTGAGACAATTTTTTGCTAGTCAGAATGCGCCAAGAACCGAATTCAGTGGTCGAGAACCGAGATACCACTGTAAAACAAATAAGATCAATCGTAATAGAAGCTGAGCAGCAATGAACTCAGTCCACCAATGGACATTGTTTTTCACTTTCAATACACTGAGATATTCCACACTTTATTATAAAATAAGCTTTTGTGTTAAGGATTTTGCCCAACTGTAAGATAATGTAAGTGTTTTAATCATGTTTAAGGTAGGCTATGCTATGATGGACAGTATATATTACCTACAATGGGTTCATTGGAACGTAACACCAAGGTAAATGGGGGAGTGCCTGTAAATCAGTGTATGAGAAACACATCTTGAATATTTAGTCAGTACTGGTAAACTACCAAGTCCCATTACATTTACATTTACAGCATTTAGCAGACGCCCTTATCCAGAGCGACTTACAATTGGTACAGTCTTACAATCCAAGCGATTGTGGGTTAAGGGTCTTGCTCAAGGACCCAACAGTGGCAGCTTGGACCTTTTGGTCCATAGTCCAGTACCTTAACCGCTAGGCTACCACAGTCCCATATAGCATTTCTAAGTACAATATATAATATGGTGTTTGGACAACATCCAAACAGCGAAAACTTCCTTCGAGCAAAGACCTGTACTACATTACCCATGGGCAATCCCTATCAGAGTAAATAGAAATTGTTCTTACAATACCTCAGTGGTTGCTTCATGACCATTTCACCTCACCATAAACAATTTCCTCACTGAAAGCAATTTTCACTTGTATCCTAAGTGCATCCATGTGCCTTAAAAACCCAGATCTGAGGTTCCTATTAAACAGGGCTGTACAACCAGATGCACTGGTTTATTGTTCTGCATCATAATTACTATTTGCACCATTTTTGAAAAACAAGCCTGATTGGTGTGGGATTTTGAATGTATAAATCCTTTCTATGGGCTCTGTGTTTTTGGATGAAGGTATGAAGTAATCATGCATACCTAACAAACGTGACCTGATGCCCCTATAAATATTTCAGTGCAGATAAGTTACTGTTGTGGTGGCTTTTATGAATAATTGATCATGCATTCTAAAGTAGCGCAGAACTTCCGCTGTTGTTGGGTTTTCATCTTCGGATCCCCGCGGATAAGAGCAGAGACGTTTAATGTTCTTACTACATGCCTTTCCACAGAACATACATACATACATAGTGCGGACCCTACAGAATTGATCTGAAGCAGTTTGAATCATCGAGTCAGAACCAAGAATGCAGATGCTGGGGCACTTATTTGTATCAATAAATTATCATTTATTATCTGTTGAATTGCATCGAAACATAGCTTGCATACAGCAGATGAAATGCATTTAACATTTTAGCAATTTAGCAATTGTGGGCCTTGCTCAATGACCCAACAGTGGCAGGTTTGGAGAGGTGGGATTTGAACCCTGGACCTTCTCATCCACAGAGCAGTACCATAACAGCTTGGCTAGCATAGTCCCATTAAATCAACATAAAAAGGTGTTATGTGATTGCGGATATGATCACCTATTTAACCAATATTGCTGCATATTCAGTTTCTTTTTTTCCAGCCCAACATTTATTGGATTTTCTGGGATTCGTTTTATTCAAATGAGTTTATATACAATGAATGTTCATTTAATTTGGATCTATTACATCAGCTGTTGTAGTTGTGTAATACATAAACTATGGTAATGGATAATATTAAAGCTTATTACAATGTATAGGTGAAAATAACTCTAAAATGTTACTTGCAATATCACATTTAATCTGTTATGGTGTTTGGGTGGCATGAATCCAGCCCATCACAGCAGGGAACTAGGTACATTTACAGCATTTAGCAGACGCCCTTATCCAGAGTGACTTACAACTGCTATATCTGTAAACTCTAAGCAATTGTGGGTTAAGGGTCTTGTTCAAGGACCCAATAGTGACAGCTTGGCAGAGGTGGGATTCGAACTCTGGAACTTCTGGTCCTTAGTCCAGTATTTTAACCTCTAGGCCACCACAGTGCCATGACTAGAGGTGCCTTCCAGCCAGATACGAGTGTCTGTGGGAGGGAAGGCTGTGACCCAAGCCAGCCCTGCGATGAGAAGTGTCCCATCCAGGGCAGGTTTATGCCTGTGCCCAGTGTTATTCAGGAATGAGGGTCAGAACGTCTGTGATCCTGACCAGGAAATGTCGAACTGGAATCACATATTATATAAGATATGGTTGAATACGAAGTTCATTACTTTTCTTACTGCTCTAATCATGAAGCATGGACATAATCAATATTTGTACCATCTCATTGCTATTTCATATGTTGTTATCTTTGGGACAGATCTATGCGTTTTACTCCAAGTTCAGAAGGACCCTCGAAACTGAATAATAAGATTGAAAATGGTGCACCTGAAATAATGGACCACTTTCCGTATCAGCGTGTGCTCCTGAATCAAAGGTAAAACCTGTTAAGCCGGTGGATTCACTCACATCCACAGGTTTCTGGTCCAACCCAGCAGGAGCTACATCTGATTTCACTTGTTTAATCAGCTGACCTAAATTGCACTGTGGGAATAAAGACCAGCAGCTCTTTGCGGATATGAGTAAAGACTCCTGCTTTAAAATTTTTTATTTTTTATGGATAGTTATTTGGGGTTGAACACCATCAGCTTGTACAGACCAAAGGTGTGCATCTATCCAGTCCTCAGTTCTCGCACCCCAAGCATGTGTCTTCCAGTCGTTTCACAAACCCACATCTATTGATTGGCTCTTGATCTAGCACAGAGGAACTACACAGCACTTTTCCACTGAGGCTGAGTGGAATGGGGGGGCAAACAGGAACAGAAATTTCAGGTCATGGCTAAAACAGTTGTTTGGATCCTTTCTGATATTTAATAGGAATGATAATGGGTCGGTCATTAAAGAAATACTCCAGTGTCTCCAGTTCATTGCAGGGTTCTGTAAACCCACCACCCTACCTTCACGTTGCTGCCTTTTTTCAGGAGTGTCACAAAAAAAGTGAGAACTTCTGTTGAAAATGCTGCCTTTAAAGTTTTGTAGTTCAGCTTTGTTGTTGGTAGACCACAAAGGACTGAGATGCTCCATTAGAAGTAGCAAGTAGCGGTTTCTTAACCTTGCATATATATAGAAAATCATAAGAGGTTTTTGGTAATTTTTGGGAATTTGATCAGGGGCACCAGACATTATTTTGTAAATATAGAATAATTTATCGATCATGTGCTTGCTTGCTTGTTAGCTCATATTTGGTCTAGACACTGTTCTGTTTTTTGTGAAAGTTACTGATGTTAGTGTGTATGGCTTTCTGCTGAAAATTTATAACAAGCTGTAAACGGCGGTGTAAGTGTATCTACCTGTCCTATTGTAAATAGTACTGCTTTGTTTGTCCCCACTACCTGCATATTCTCTCTAACCTAAAACTATATGAACTGTTTCACATTCACTAGTTGGGTCTCTGGTTTCGTCCGTGTTGTTTATTGTCTGTTAAGACATTTTTGGCTTCAGTCAAACAAAAGTATCAGGTCCGTCATACCATCCTCTTAAGTTTTACAGCTTTCCCTTACACAGGGAATTTCCATAATTTGTAAAAGACTTAGCATGAGTATAACAGTTTAGGCTTCCACTCATGTTTTTAAAGGTATCTCTAACGCATTTAGGTATCATTTGCAGTTTTCTTGTGAAAATACTCTTCATATTAACATTACAGTAGCATAAAAAGACGAAGACTATGGTAATATCCGGTCAACATCCATTTCGGTCAACATCCTGCGTGTATTGCAGAATGGTGTGCTCATTTCACTTTCCTTTTGCCATTAACATTAATACACACTTGTATACTGATACACAAATTGAAGGGAGTGGCAGTAGGGTTAAAGCATTTAGTTTTCAGTTGACAGCAGGAGAATTTGTAAGGAAAGCAGCATTTTATCTGTAATGGTTGTGTTGTGTTACTGTAATGTGTGCTCATGAGTACGTTCTGTTATAACAACACAAAACATGTGCCGAGACGTAATCATATAATGAGGGTAACAAAGAGTAAGCACAAGCCAAACACCCCCTCATTTTCTCCTTCTCTCTCTCTCTCTCTCTCACACAAGCTTCCCTACGAGTCCGTCAGCATCTCGCTCTGATCCTCTCTCTTCTGCTGCTGATACAGCGTCAGGCACAGTAATACAATCTTCCATAGTATTTTTAAAAACACACATACCAGCACAAGGAAGCCATTTACTCGACAGGGCAGAATGCAAGCCTGTGTGCCATGCCCATGTGTGACGGACATCTCCTGTAATGCATATCCTCACATTTCACTCTCTCGCCTGTGCTCTCCGGCTCGTACTTTCTCACTCTGTCCTGCATACGCCTGATACTTCCATCCATTAGGCAGGCAGGCAGACAGACACACAGTAACCCAAAGACTCACTTCTTTGATTTAATAAGAAGCAGAGAGATGAAATCTCACCAGAGCACTGAGCTACAGACGTCTGTTTGTAGGCAAGGACTTGTCTTGGTACTGCTGCATGTTAAATATTATATCCTAAATATTATAGGACAAAGACAGTTACATATATGTATAAAATGTGTGTGTGTGTGTGTGTGTGTGTGTGTATATACAGTGTGGCAAAAAAGTATTTAGTCAGCCACTGATTGTGCAAATTCTCCGACTTAGAAGGATGAGAGAGGTCTGTCATTTTCATCATAGGTACACTTCAACTATGAGAGACAAAATGAGAAAAAAAAATCAAGGAAATCACATTGTAGGATTTTGAAAGAATTTAATTGTAAGTCATGTTGGAAAATAAGTATTTGGTCACCCACAAACAAGCAAGATTTCTGGCTCTCACAGACCTGTAACTTCTACTTTAAGAAGCTCTTCTGTCCTCCACTCGTTACCTGTATTAATGGCACCTGTTTGACCTCGTTATCTGTATAAAAGACACCTGTCCACAGCCTCAAACAGTCAGACTCCAAACTCAACCATGGCCAAGACCAAAGAGCTGTCGAAGGACACCAGGAAGAAAACTGTAGACCTGCAGCAGGCTGGGAAGAGTGAATCTACAATAGGCAAGCAGGGGGTTGGTGTCAAAAGGAATCAACTGTGGAAGCAATTGTAAGACAAGACAAGACCATTAGATAATCTCCCTCGATGTCTGGGGCTTTCCACGCACGATCTCATCCTGGTGGGGTCAAAAATAGATCATGAGAACGGTGAGCAAAATCCCAGAACTACACGGAGGGGACCTGATGAAATGACCTGCAGAGAGCTGAGGACGGCAAAGTAAAAAAAGCTACCATCATATCACATCTACGCCGAGGGAGACTCAGATCCTGCAGTGCCAGGCTTGTCCCCCTGCTTTAAGCCAGGTACATGTCCCAGGCCCGTCTGAAGTTTTGGCAGACTGCATATGGAATGATCCAGAAGAAGATTGGGAAGAAAATTCAGAATCAAATGCAAATGGTCAATAAAACTGAAATAGAACTTTTTGGTAAAACTCAACTACTGTCGCCGTTGTTTGGAGGAAGAAGAATTCTGAGTTGCGCCATACCTACTGTGAGAGCATGGGGGGGTGGAAACATCATGCCATTGGGGCTGTTTTTCTTCAGAGGGAACAGGACAACTGATCCATGTTAAGGGAAGAATGAACGGGGGATTTTGTTTAAGCAAAAACCTCCTTCCATCAGTGAGACATTGAAGATTGAACGTGGCTGGGTCTTCCACATGACAATGATCCCAAACACACTGCTTGGGCAACAAAGTAGTGGCTTTGGCTCCGTAAAAAGCATTTCAAGGTCCCTGGAAGTGGCCTAGCCCAGTCCTCCAGAACTCAGCCCCATGAGAAAATTTTGGAGGGAGTTGAAAGTAGACCGTGTTGCCGCCCAAAACCATCACTGGCTCTAAAGCAGATCTGCATGGCAGAATGGGCCAAAGATACCAGCTACAGTTGTGTGCACAACCTGCGAAGACTTACGGAAAACGTTTGACCCTCTGTCAATGCCACCAAAGGTTATGGTTCCAAAGTATTGAGTTGGACCGCAATTTATTGACCAATACTTATTTTTTCACCAGAAATTTACAATTAATCTTTAAAAAAAAATCCTACAATGTGATTTGCTGGATTTCTGTTTTTTCTCATTTTGGTGCCCCACTGTATATGTATGTATGTATAAAGACTTTTCAACTCCCTCCACAAATTTTCTATGGGGTTGAGGTCTGGAGACTGGCTAACCCACCCCAGGACCTTGAAATGCTTTTTACGGAGCCACCTCCTTCATTGCCCCAAGCGGTGTGTTTTTTGGGATCATTGTCATGCTGGAAGCCCATCCATTGTTCCATCTTCAATGCTCTCACTGATGTGAAGGAGGTTTTGGCTTTAAAGGCTCACGATACATGGCCACGTTCATTCTTCCCTTAACACGGATCAGTCGTCCTGTCCCCTTGCATGATGTTTTCCCATCCACCCCCATGCTTCAATAGGTCATGGTGTTTCTTGGGATGCGACTCATCATTCTTTTTCCTCCCAGTTGAGTTTTTACCAAAAAGTTCTATTTTTGGTTTCATCTGACTGACCACATGATATTCTCCAATTCTCTTCTGGATTATCCATATGCTCTCTGCCAAACTTCAGGACGGGCCTGGACATGTACTGGCTTAAGCAGGGGGACAGCCTGGCACTGCAGATCCGAGTCCTTCTCGGCGTAGTGTGTTACTGATGGTAGCCTTTTGATACTTTGGTCCCAGCTCTCTGCAGGTTATTCATCAGGGTCCCTCTGTGTAGTTTCTGGGATTTCTGCTCACCGCGTCATGATCATTTTGACCCCACGGGATGAGATCTTGCGTGGAGCCCCAGATTGAGGGAGATTATACAATGTCTTGTCTTGTATTTTTTTCCATTTTCTTACAATTGCTCCCACAGTTGATTTATTCACACCAACCTGCTTGCCTATTGTAGATTCACTCTTCCCAGCCTGGGTGCAGATCTCCATTTTTTCTTCCTGGTGTCCTTCGACAGGCTCGTTTGGTCTTGGCCATGGGGGAGTTTGGAGTCTGGACAGTTTGAGGCTGTGGACAGGTGACTTTTATACAGATAACGAGGTCAAACAGGTGTCATTAGATACAGGTAAAAGTGGAGGACAGAGAAGACCTTCTTAAAGAAGAAGTTTCAGGTCTGTGAGAGCCAGAAATCTTGCTTGTTTTGTGGGGGGGGGGGGTGACCAAATACTTATTTTCCACCATCATTTACAATCTAAATTCTTTAAAATCCTACAATGTGATTTCCTGGATTTTTTTTTTTTTTTCCCTCATTTTGTCTCTCATAGTTGAAGTGTACCTATGATGAAAATCACAGACCCCTATCATCTTTCTAAGTAGGAAACTTGCACAATCAGTGGCTGACTAAATACCTTTTTTGCCGCACCTGATATTTACGTGTGTGTGTGTGTGTGTGGTGTGTGGTGTGTGTGTGTGTGTGGTATTTATGTGTCTATGTATGTATGTCGGTTTGTGGTATGTATTCTATGTTAATGTGTATGTGTTATGTCTCTGTAATGTTGTCTATATATATCTCTCTCTCTATATATATATCTATCTCTCTCTCTCTCCTCTCGTCTCTCTCGGAAACTCTCTCCCTGTGTGTGTGTGTGTGTGTGTGAATGTGTACAGGTACTCCCCATTTTGCGATGGCCCAACTTTTTGGAGTCGAGTGGCGTCAGTGAGGAGCGCTGGGAAATGTAGTGATAATCACGGAATAATTGTTTTGCGTTCACTTTCAAGATTTATTTCACTTTCAAGCATTAAGTTCGAGATTTTGCCCAGCTGTAGTTTAATACAACTGTTTTCATGTTTAAGGTATGCTACGCACTTGATACTCTCCTGTGCTCGATTTGGAACTGCTTGGCAGCACATGACGTTGTTAATCATGTGGTGGGAGTGATGAGCGCTGGGAAATGTAGTGAGAAAAAGCCGTGGTAGCAGCCGTGTACAGTATTAAGTATGTGTAGGGAACGTTACGCTATGATGGGCATGCAAACATGGTCAAGACGACCTGCTGAAGTTCTGAAACTGAGCATCAGAATGGGAAAGTAAGGTGATTTAAGTGACTTTGAATGTGGCATGGTTGGTGGTGCTAGATGGGCTGGTCTGTGTCTTTCAGAAACTGCTGAAATACTAAGATTTTCATACTCGGCCATCTCTTGGGTTTACAGAGAATGGTGCGAAAAAGATAAAATATCCACGGAGTGTCAGTTCTCTGTGAGAAAATGCCTTGTTGACGTCAGAGGAGAATGGCCAGACTGGTTCAACCGGATGGAAAAGTAACAGTAACTCAAACACTCGTTACCACGTAGAAGAGCATCTCTGGACACACAACATGTCAAAACTTGAGGCAGATGCCAGATGCCATTTCCAGCAGCTGGCTCTCTTTGAGCCTGTGTGTGTGTGTGTGTGTGTGTGTGTGTGTGTGTGTTTGCTTGTTTGTTTGCTTGTTTGTTTGCTTGTTTGTTTGTCCGTCCGTTTTGGGTTTTTGGAGTGTGTGAACTTTTGACTGCACTATCCGTATATGGATAAAAAAAAGACATTTTACTGGACTATTCCATCATGGATGTTCGAATGTTATCATCTTATATTTGCCAGGATACTTTTTTCTGTTTCCCATTAATTGGGGCTTTGGTTTACCCATGCGTTTTCAGGGTAAATAATGTGGTCTTTTTTCTCCCCAACAATCTGACATTAAACTAGCATTTATTAATGTTGTACTAGATTTCATTATTCAGTTATCAGTGACTAATGAAAGTTATACAAGCACTGATGCCATCGTACCTTATGATTGTCACCTCCAGCTGACTTGGTAGCTACTTTTGTTATAGCGAGTCTGCATATGTCTAGATAGCACTGTATAACAGCCCACTATCTGTCTGAACATCCCTGGAGAACAGAACGTGAGATTTGGGGTGTACAAGTCAGAGGAAGTATCAGAAAGATCTGTTTTCAGATCTTCAGAGCAAAGCACTGGTGTCTCTCTCTCTCTCTCTGTTAAAGGGAAATTGTTTAAACCAAACAATTGTAAGTGATCTATAAGGTGAGTTAGGATAGACAACAGATAATTCAGGAGCCTAGTGTTTTTGTGGGCGACAGTTCCAAGTGCCTCTTTAAACGAGCAGCCAGGGCGGCCGGGAGGTCAACGGCATGTGTGAAACTGATCATTCATACCCACTGCGATCTGGCTGTGAGTGTAAAGTAGGGTGTTTTAAAAAACTGCCAAGAAATCCTACTCTGAACCAGCGATGATACAGCGTGAGGGAAATCTTATTCGATGTAATATTTCTACATAACTGGTAGCTGTAGACAACACAGGTTGTCAACACCAAATTGCTGGTTGTGTAATTAAAATCAATAGGTTATTATTGAATATTGTTTAATTATAATAAATTATTATTATTTATTCTCCTTTCTCTCACATTTAACCCCACTTTTTCCTGGTCAGGATTGCAGAGGCTCCAGTGCCTATCCCCGGAGAACAAGGCACAAGCGTAAGCGTGCGTTGGACAGGATGCCAGTCCATCACAGGGCTTAGCAGGAGTTGCAGTGCTTGGGGGTGACTGAGCTCACCATCTTCAGATATGTGTCTGCATGTGATACCTGACCCAGCTGGAAGGCACCACTGGGACTCATACCCAAGTCCCTGTAGTGGTGGGCTAGCATGTTAGACATGTTAGATGCTGCACCACTCAGTTGCACAGCGTTATGTTCTGTGAAATGGGTCATTGACTGAAATGGACTAGAAAATGTGGCTTGTGTCCCAATACTTTTGACTACCTGCATGTTTATGTTCCAATACTTTTCCTATTGGCGGGTATGTGTCCCAACACTTTGTGTCCCAGTACTTTTGGTCAATTGTGGGTGTGTGTCCCAATACTTTGCCTGCGGGGACGTGTCCAAACACTTTTGTCTGCGTGCAGGTGTTCCAATACTGTTGGCTGTGTTGTTTTTTTTCTTTTAATTAAATGTTTTTAAATATTTTTTAAATTATACTATATAATTAACCTTACATTTGATGAACCCCAAAAAGGCCAGCATGATCCAGGGCAAAATGTACGGATTACCGTACTGTCTTGAACGTCACTGATCGGCGTTATAGAATAATCCGAATTTGATGATTAGTGGCAATTTTTTGAATTTGCGATGAAGTAACAACTTGGTACATTTAAAGAGATTCAAAGTATGAATCTCAACCCATTTGTGAATCAGAACATGATTTGGTTCATCCATTGATTTCTCACCCCATTCATTGATTGCTGATTCACACGGACGTGCTTAAATGCTTAGAAGTCATTTTAAAACATCTTGAAACTGGCTTTTCACCAGTCACGCTCCTGTCGACCTGCCAGAGGGACTGATTACGGTTCCAAAGCTGTGAATCTCTGGCCGTCACTCATTACTGGGTGTTAGCTATTCCGCTCATGAGCTGATAATCATGGCGAAGCGAGCAGAATTAAAGCAGCACAGTTAAGGGCCTCCTTAATGCCGCCACGATGAAAGGAGCTTAATGAACGACATAATAAGCTGCCATTTCCTCTGCTGAGCGCAGAGAGACGATATTGAGAAATAATCATGCTTTTTGTGACCCGTTAATGAGTGAAAGCTCTCGTTAGGCAGTGGGTATTGACGACTGAATGAGTGGGTGGATTAGATCTCGTTCTGTCGTGGTTCAGTCCCATTCATTCAGCGTTTGTTTATTGCCCAAGGTAAAGCGTGTTTGTGTGTTTGTTCGTCATTCTGTCGCTTATGTAGACCAGGATAGTCTAATTGAGTGCTAGAGACCATGCGCTAATGTTTTCTTTGTATCCGAGAGTGAAATGTAGCTGTAAAAGCTTTGCAGGCAGTCAGCCCAGCGTTCTGTACACAAATGAAGTCTGTAATTATATCAGGCAAACGGCGCATCACTTGGTTTTCATATATCACATACTTACAGCAAGTCAATATCATTTGGGATCATTATCCACAGTCATTATGCATGTACATTAAATGTAAGTGTAGTCGGTGTATCTGCTGTTAGGCTCTGGATGTAGCTGTATAATACACATTGTGGCTGAAATCCAGTTTTGCTTCAGGTTTCTATTTTATGGGCATAGCTATCGCTCCTAGTATCGCTTCTAGGTGGGCAATGTGCTGCTTTTAGACAGTAATGATGGAGAAATGTAAGTGCTGCAGCAGGTAGTGTTGATGTCACTCTGTTCTAGGATCTGGCTTTGATCCTCACCTTCAGTTACTGTTTGTATGATGTTAGGCATGATTCCTTGTGCTGTGATTTCCTCCTTTCTCACCAAAACAAGCCTGTATTTGGATTGGCTAAATTGTCGTGTGTGTGTGTGTGTGTGTGTGTGTGTGTGTGTGTTACACTGTGGGGACCAAATGTCCTCACAACGATAGAAGGCTCTGATGTTTTTTACATGGTGGGGACACCTTGCTGATCCCCACAAGGAAAACAGAAACTGTAATTTTCTATTGAAAAAACAAAAAAGATTCAGAAGATTTGCTTTAGGTTACTGAAGTTAAGTTTAGGCTTAGGTGTAGTTGTAGCATTAATTAGTTACAGTGAACATTATGTTAATAAAAGGGTGTATCCATTTATATCTTTTTATATTCATCTTTCCAACCACATACAGTGGGGCAAAAAAGTATTTAGTCAGCCACTGTGTGCAAGTTCTCCTACTTAGAAAGATGAGAGAGGTCTGTAATTTTCAATTTTCAACTATGAGAGACAAAATGAGAAAAAAAATCCAGGAAATCACATTGTAGGATTTTTAAAGAATTT
>JAJAGP010001848.1:0-47518 GCA_025084515.1 Ancistrus triradiatus | reverse complement strand
CCCCGTTCATTCTTCCCTTAACACGGATAAGTCGTCCTGTCCCCTTTGCAGAAAAACAGCCCCAAAGCATGATGTTTCCACCCCCATGCTTCACAGTAGGTATGGTGCAACTCGGCATTCTTCTTCCTCCAAACACGACGAGTTGACTTTTTACCAAAAAGTTCTATTTCGGTTTGATTTGACCACATGATATTCTCCCAGTCCTCTTCTGGATCATCCATATGAGTGGATAGATGGATAGGTGGATAAATAAATACACGGGTAGATGGATAGATAAACATATGAATTATATGTGGGTGGAATGATACATATCTGGATGAATATATTATTATATGGGTGGATAAAGAGCTAAATAGATGGATAGATAGATAAGAGTACATAGAATGATATACGGGTGGATGGACTGATATATGGATGGATGGGTAGATATATGAATATATGGGTGAATAGGTGGATAGAAGGATGGATATATAGTTATGGTGCATTTGAATTGGAAGTAAATGACCTGGGAGGACAGTAGCCCACCTGCCCTATAGAATAGGTCCTGGTAATTTACCTCAGTTAGGTATTTTAAATTCAGTTCTTTTTCCACATTTTTTGAGCTGGAAAGGGTTTTCTGCAGCCTAAGAGAGATTTTGGACATGTGATTCAAATTTTAGTTTTTCTGCTCATGAGGTTTGCAGCTAGAGCACTGGCAAAAAAACCAGGTGGAGGACGTGGTACTTGGGCATGGTGCAATGAAGGGATGGCGTGTCGTCTTTGCAGTTTTTCGTCAATGTTGTCTGTGCAGAATGTGTTTAGAACCATGACAAAACAGTGCCTTTGTGCAAAATATACCACATATAGCATGCTGCCTCATTGTACCCACGGCTGCATGTCTCCTACAAAAAGTGTGGACGGGCACCTAAATTGGATTTAATACATAATCCAAATCTGCTGGCCAGTATGGACAAAACGATATTTTGTTTGTCTAAGCTGAGGGAGCTCGCAGGAGGCGGAACGCATTACGAGGTCGGCGCTTTCACAGTACACATCATTGAGCGCCAGGCCACGGTTGTGTGTTTGGTCATTAGGTCAGCGTGAGTTCAGAGAGGGAATGAGGGAGAGTGTGTGAGTGGTTAAGCTTGTGTTCTCCAGCAGCAGGCTGGATTTAATTCCTTCCATTAGGGGGTTGTGCCATAAGGCGTCCCGCTCAGCGTTCATCCATCAATTTTGTTTTTCCTACAATGGGATGGCACGCATGAGTACTTCTGGTGGCTGTAAACAAGGCTACCTTTGGCTTTGATGAATCTGTTGCTATTGTGCTTTTAATCAGACCATCTCTCTCTCTGCCCCTCTTTCTCCTTCACACACATCCAGTCTCGGTGCGCATTAGTGACCTTCTCGTGTGCCGGATATCCTTTTCCGTGCCCTTGCCTCTGTAATCCTCTATATTCAGGACTAGCCAGCCTCTCTCATTCATCCATCCCCATAGCCCTGAGAACAGCCCCCTCCGTATATTCCTCCACCTGTGTTTGTTTCATACTTGGCTCTGCCAAACATACCTCTAAGCTGTAATCCAACCAACACTGAGCAGCTCCTTCTGCACTCGCCTCCCTCTAGCCGCTCCTCCATCTGCCTCTGGGCTAGCTCAGCACCACAGGGCTATGCCTCCACCTCATATTCTTTCTGCGTCGCTGTGCTTTCTCACAATGAATCAAGTGCCTGTCAGTTAAACAAGCTCTTTAGACCTCTATCTCTAAAGGGATATACTAAGGTGCCAGGGTTTGATTTCTTGTTTTACTTCGAGGAGATTCGATAAGGAGGGTCGTAAATTTGTCTGAAACAGTGGCTTTTGGTTCATCACAGACACTGTACGCACTTTATTAGGTACACCTGTTCAAGTGCTCGCCATCGCAAATATCTGATCACGTAGACATGGCCAAGACAAAATGCTGAGGTTCAAACTGAGCACCAGAATGGGGAAGAAGGGTGATTTAAGTGACTTTGAATGTGGCATGGTTGTTGGTGCTAGATAGGCTGGTCTGAGTATTTCAAAAACTGCTGATCTACTGGAATTTGGTTTACAAAGAATGGTGTCAGTTCTCTTTGTGAAAATGGCTTGTTGATACCAGAGGTCAGAGGAGAATGGCCAGACAGGTTCAAGATAATAGAAGAGGTAACAGTAACTCAAATAACCACTCATTACAACCCGATGGATGCAGGAGAGCATCTCTGAATGCACAACACATCAAACCTTGAAGCAGATGAGACCATACCGGTGCCACTCCTGTCAGCTAAGAACAGGCTCAGGAGTCACTGAAATTGGATAAAAGATTGTAAAATCATTGCCTGGTCTGATGAGTCTTGATTTCTGCTGCGACATTCGGATGATTGGGTCAGAAATTGGTGTGAACAACATAAATGCATGGATCCATCCTGCCTGGTATCAACGGTTCAGGCTGCCGGTGGTGTAATGGTGTGGGATATTGGCACACTGTGCACCCCTTAATACCAACTGCGCATGGATTAAATGCCACAGAATACCTGAGTATTGTTGCTGACCCTGTCCATCCCTTTATGACCACAGTAAGACCTACCCCTCTCCTAATGGCTACTTCCAGCAGGATAACGCAGCATGTCACAAAGCTCAGATCATCTCGAACTGGTTTCCTGAACATAGAGTGGCCTCAAATGGCCTCCACAGTCACCAGATCTCAGTCCAATAGGGCACCATTATATGTTGTGGAACGGGAGATTTGCATCATGGATGTGCACCCAACAAATCCAGAGCTACGGCTTGAGGCTATCATGACAATTTGGACCAAAATCTCTGAGGAATGTTTCCAGCACCTTGTTGAATCTATGCCATGTAGAATAGAGGCAGTTCTAAAGGCAAAAGTGGGTTTAACACAGTACTAGCAAGATGTAGCTGATAAAGTGGCCGGTGAGTGTAAGTTCTTGCTCTGACTGTCATGTCAGTCACCACCACAGTGTATCAGAGCTGATCCTGTACACATTGAGTGTTTATCTAACCTGACAGCAATACTTAGTATTAGATCAACTCATCCGTACTGACTATTATATGAAATGGAAAATATAAAAGGGTTGTTTTTATAATATGACGAGCTACTGAGTGGATCAGCTCAGCTCGATGACAGCTCAGCTTTGGGAGGAATAAAACTCGAATTATTTGACATCACGGTTTTTCAGTTGGCAGCATAGTGTTGCAGCAGGTAATTTCGGTTCACCACAGGGAATGCCGAGTTTGGCATGTTCTTCCCATGTCCGTATGGGTTTATGATGGGTTATATTACAGTACATGGATTGGATATTTACTACAGTGATGGAAAGCTCTGACATTTTTTTACATGGTGGTCCCTTGCTGGTCCGTATGAGGAAACCTGCTTTTTTTTTTAAACAAAACTTTCTTCTGAAAAACCAAATGAGTCAAAAGATTTTTAAATCATATTTTTTTAAACAATCGCTGGTTCACCCGCTAGTTTGTGCTGGGTGTCCCTTTCCTAATCACAGACAGGTACTACTGGTTCCTGGTGTAGCACAAACAGCATAAATGCTCAGCCCTTGCCAGGACAGGATAGAGGACGCCAACCTCCCAGCCTCAGAGCTGCAAGAGAGACTTAAAAGTGTCTTACAGGTAAAAAGGTCACCAAATGACCCAAACTACAGGTATAAACATATTCTTACAGTACGCAGGAGGATATATGTGTGTAGGTTATATGTAAATACTACACCATTTTGTACATGGAGCTTCTGAGTGCTGGAACCATTCCCCACAGACAGAGGCCTGAGTGTATAGGTATCAATGCTAATTATTTATATACATAATGCATGGGCAAATATGTCACATCCATCTGTATCAGTAACCATTCGATGTAAGATTACTCAGAACAAATACAATACTGCTGAGTTTTGAAATTGGAAAAACCAATAGCTGCATCTCTTACGCTGAAATCATACCTGCTGTAGTTCGGACTC
Source organism: Ancistrus triradiatus (assembly GCA_025084515.1). Taxonomy (NCBI): domain Eukaryota; kingdom Metazoa; phylum Chordata; class Actinopteri; order Siluriformes; family Loricariidae; genus Ancistrus; species Ancistrus triradiatus. Next base: position 43,540 of record JAJAGP010001848.1, on the reverse strand, counting down.
TAGCTATCGGGGCGTCACAAGATGGAATTAATGACACGTTAATTGGCAAAGTCAATAAGCACTCTAACAAATCTATTGATGGAAGTTTCTAGGCTCCAAACAAAAGTGCTTCAGCCTTTGGCTGAAAAAAACAGTGTAGATGGCTCTCTAATTTTCCCCACACTGGCCGCATCTGCTCGATTAAGTTGTCTCTCTCACTGTGGACTGCAGACACGAGCCGCCTGTCTCCGCATAGAGCTATTTGCAGCAAGGACAGATTCTGTCTCGGGCCTGTAAACAAGTCTGCCGAATACTTTAGCCCAACCAACAGAGGACAAAGTCTAAAGAGTTAGGTTGCAAAAAAAATGCTTCTTATCTCACAGTTCCCACTCCATTTAATGGATTTTTATGAAGATTCTTCTGAATTATGTGAACATTAATGGAATTAAAGCCAGGCTTGAATGCAGTGGTTGTGTTAGCAAGCTCACTGTGCACTTAATGGCTATTCAATGAGAAAGAAGCGAGATAACGGTAATGAAGTATCTGATGGTTCAAGTCTGATAATCACTGGACTTTATCTATCTATCCTTCTCTAAATTAGTAATTAACCTCAACTGGAGGCACGTACCAGAATGTGAAACCCATTAAAAAGTCTTTAGAACAGGATTTCTCAAATCATTAGCAAAGAAACACCAGGATAGCCATTTGTAGGCAAATTCCAACACACTTTTGGTACTCAGTTACTTCTGAAGGCCTTTTAAAACACTACCGATGGACTCGGCTGATGAATGACTTGATCTGATCGACAGCTTGGTTTTAAAAGGGTTATGGCAAGTGCAGTTTTGTCAATAAAAGTAGGTGATTTCGTGTATAAAACGTACACTGATCAGCCAAAACGTTCAAACTGCCTGGTCTGTAACGGTGTTGAGGAAGGTGTTGCGTGTCAAATTAACGCCCACGAGTGCCCAGACCAAGGGTTTCCATTACCCAGAGCAACAAACTCACTCCACTGGCTTGTCTTTTTTCCCCCTTAGTGCATCCTGGTGCCATCAGAGGTAAACCTGCACACATAACTGACCGTCTACATTATGGAAAAGAAAGGGGACAAGTGCACTGACTCTTCACTTACCGTCCATATACCAGACTTTAACATGCACTCTTCAATCAATGTATGACTTCCAGAGTTTAGACAGATTTTTATTTCCTATTATAATTTGCTATAATTAAGACCTCAGTCAGTAAAACGAACGGACGTTGATCAGATGGTTGTTAAACGGCACTTACCTGTAATAGTATTTTGACAGCGATCGGTGCTTCTGTAGCTGGTGCAATGATGATGGATGAGTGTTGCTTTCTTTACAGTCTGACCTGGGCACATCCACTTTCTGGAAGTTTCCATCCTTGAATGGATACATATCAGAAAACACTAAAGAAGGAATATTGATATCTAATGGCACTCCATTGGTGAAATATCCCACAGGTTCATCTGACTTTCTGGCAGTGTCCAATACAATGTCCAGTACAGCATCCAAGTGAACTGTACCCGGAAAATGTGTTGGTGTTAGTGGAGGAGGCTGTCACAAATTCATCCATCTGTCATTAATTTCCGAGACTTCTTTTTATTACACAACTCACCGGCTGTGAGCTAGTAGAACATGGCCATTATTGTGAACCCCTCAGGGGGAGAAGTCATAATCACTTCAGCTTTACGTTTTCCTTGCCCCAGCTCTCATCTACCTCCAGGACCTTATTCTTCATGACTCACAGTATCAGCTGTGTTGAATTTGCATTTTTTCAAACCTAGTGAATAACAGATATTCCGATTTAGGGCTGGTGACCTTGCCACAGGCCAAGGTTTGCTCAGTTCTAATCCTGGACCCTTGCTGATCTACAGAGTTTCAGTGTCTCTTACTGTACCACACCTGATCTACTTTCTGAAGAGCTGGATCAGGTGTGCTGGATGCTGGAAGAACTCAGGGCTGTACAGGGCAGTGTGTCTCCTTGACTAGAATAGAGAAAAATCAGCTTTAGATGAATTCTGCCTTTTCTAATTTACTGTGCCGAGCAGTTTTTGGCATCACTGCCAAGCAAATTGTCCTTGATGCTTTGCTCATACTAATTTGAAAGCCTTAATCCACAGAGTAAATGAGCAATGAGCTGGGCTCTTCTCTCTTAAAACAGACTTAAAAGCTTCATAGTTGTAGTGAGATGCAAAGCCTTTGAGGTTGGTATCTTGACATGGAGCTCTAGATTTTGTGACTCCAGGCAGCTTAACAACCATTTCATCCATGAAATGCCAGCCCATGACATCATGGTAATGCTGCATGTCTGTGTAATTACGCTCGCTCATCGTTGGAGGGTACCCTTTTGGGGAATATTGCTGTACCCTTTGTGGCAAATGCCTGGCTCAGTGCCTCGACGCTCTCTCCGGTGTGAAAGGTCATTGCTTCGTTCGGAATACAATTATGCGACCTTTGAGGCACGTCCTCAACCTTTTCTTGCGCCAGTAGATGCAAAATGTTTGTAAGGGAAGCAGCTTGGAAGGGGGCGGGGACTAAATTAAATACAAGATGCGTTCTGCGATAATAGTCATTATAATGACCCCAAAGCAATCTGTGAGCCAAAAACAGCAGGGTTTAGCAGAAACTGGCAATGCCAAAGAGATAAATGTGGCAGATATTGTGCCTAGAAAATGATTATACCTGTGCAAGATGTATCAGTGTTGTGGTGATGTGGGATGTGGTGGCTTGGCAGTTAAGGTACTGGACTATGGACCAGAAGGTCCAGGGTTCAAATCCCACTTCTGCCAAGCTGCCACACTTGAGTCCTTGAGCAAGAAACTTAACCTGCAATTGCTTGGACTGTAAGACTGTATCAGTTGTATGTCACTCTGGATAAGGGGGTCTGCTGAATGACATAAATGTAATGTTTACTGGTAAAAACACCAGTAACACGTACCTTTTACAATAAGGGCACAATGGTGGCTCAGTGGTACTTAGTGGTCAGGTAATGGATTACTGGCCAAGAGGTTGTGTTCAAGTGTCAAGCTGTCACTGTTGGCCGCCTTAAACCTTTAAATCAGTGGTGGCTCACTGCATAAGGCTTTGGATTCCTAATCAAAAGGTTGTGAGTTCCTACAGTTTGTGTTTTCTAACTCTGTTGGGCCATCGATCAAGTATAAGCTCAGCTGTAAGGTGAACTGGACAGGGGATTCTGCTAAATAAGGTCAAGCATAAGGTCCATTGAACAAATGTTCCCTTGTTCCTTACCTTGGATTACCAGTCAATAATTTTATATAGCACTGTGGCAGTGGTGGAACAGTGGATAAGGTACTGTACACTCAAGGGACAGTGGTGTTTCAGTGGTACTCGGGTGATCAGGTACTGGATCACTGACCAGTAGGTTGTATTCAAGTGTCAAGCTGTCACTCTAAGGCTCCTTAAAGCCTCAATCCTCAACCATATAGATTGTACTGTACAAGTGTGGTCCAACTGTAGGTCCGTTGGACTAGTAATTTAAGAATGTAGCAATTGTAACTTGCTTTGGATACATGTTCCTAAGGTAAAGAGACACTTTATGGTTTGTGGTGGCTCGTTATATAAAGCTCTGGACTGCTAATTAGAAGGTTGTGAGCTCCTACAATTTGCACTGGAGAGAGGATTCTGCCAAATGCACAAATCATTGGTCAGTCGTGGGTCCATGGTGGTTTCTTTACATTAATGTATGTGGTAGAGGGGGCTGCTTAATATGGACAGTCTGTAACTTTCTGTAATCTTGTGGCAGTGGTGGCACAGCAGATGAGGTACTGGATAATTGAGGAGAAGTTTCAGTTCAAACCTGGCAAGCTGCCACTGTCGGGCCCTTGAGCAATCCTTAATTGCTTGGATTGTACGTTGTATAGGATTTTAGGTAATGTAAGATAAGTATCGGTTGTAAGTTTGCCAAATTCTATAGGAGTAAATGTAGAGGTATGTTCTGTTTAACAACCTCATTATGTTCTGTGAACAGGTCGTTGATCGTACATTACCATATTCACATAGTCTTTTTATGCTACTGTAATGTAAATATAAAGGGTATTTTCACAAGAAAACTGCACAAACTATATGGAATTGTGTCAGAGATACAACTGAAACCATTAGTGGAATGCTACCATCTACACAGCATCCGTAATGCCATCACATTTTTGATTTATGGAAATTCACAATTATTATAGAAAATACAGTTACTATTACAACCCTGTGTAGAGGAAAGCCGTAACACTTAAGACAATAGTATGATGGACCTGATACTTTTGTTTGGCGGAAGCCAAAAATGACAACATGGAAGATCAGGGAGATTATAAAATTATAGCTTGTTACAGCTTTATAGCTTGTTAGAAATAAGCAGCGAAAAGTCATTCACACACTTATAACTTGCAAAAAAAGTCTCTAAACACATCAACCAAGTTAGATAAGTCTGTAGTCCAAACTTGGGAAGGCAAACACATGACTGATACGGTAGTTACACACACGCACACATGAATGATGGGCTTCCTGCTCTTAAACTCCCAACTCTGCTCGTGGCTGTTTACGGCTGTAATGACCCGAGTTAAAAGACATGTTTCCTATTAGAATTTATTATAGTTGTTACATGCCTGTATATCTATAAAGTGCACCTACATGGCGTAGTGTAATGGTGCAGTTTGGTGTGTATTTATGTATGGCAGTAGTGAAGTTGCTCTAACTCTGGTAGCCTAGCGGTTAAGGTACTGGACTATGGACCAAAAGGTCCAGGGTTCAAATCCCACCTCTGCCAAGCTGCCACTGTTGGGTCCTTGAGCAAGGCCCTTCACCCACAGTTGCTTGGATTGTAAGACTGTACCAATTGTAAGTCGCTCTGGATAAGGGCGCCTGCTAAATGCTGTAAATGTAAATGTAAACTCTTTAGCCACCATTACAAAATTCAACGTCAGGTTCCTCTAAATTCAACCAGAACGAGACCAGACCTCATGAAATGAATTGAATAAGGTTAAAACCCTACTGTTAGGAAACTCTCCAGATATGCGTAATAGGCCAATGCATGGAACGAGAAACCCTAGATCAGGTGCTGATTGTGTTAAGAAGCCAGGACAATAGGTGCGTTAGATCGGCAGGTTTTTGGGATGTTTTTAAGAGCTTATTGTGTGACAGCCTTCTTAGGCAGAGATTAACAGTTTGGCTGCTCAACTGTAGAAAATAAAAAGTCCTCGCTTAACTCGGTTCAAGCCATAGCCCTTCAGGGATGGTAATTAAAATCACATTATCACACACAAAACATCTGGAACGCTCGTGCTGCCCAGTGCTGGCTGTAACTCTGTCTCGCTATGGCAATCAGGATGATTTCAAAGTCGACGGTTCAATGGCTGAACGGTGCATTCGCTTCACTATTTGAGTTTTTATGCACAGCTGTAAATCCGTCTTCAAAGGTACCATGAGACTAAGCAGACATGTAAGTGGGTGTTTTGAACGTAAGTGGAGTAGGTGGGTGTCGCTCGGTTCAAAGGGATGATCGCCAATGTACGACACATCAGTCATTCCAAGCTGACACACCATTAAATCCGGAACGTTTTTGTTCCCCTTTCTCAGTAACAGTAGGCCTTCTGACCAGCCTATTGAATCTTAATAGCAGATTTAACCCTAATATCCAAAAGCTCATGCTTCCTCTGGTTGGCTGGGGACGACATGCCGCCAAGGACTTTCCTTGGATCCTGAAGACACTCTGTGTATCAGACTAAATAATGCAGATAATTTTGTTATTTTTCATTTGAACTATTACTATATAAGACTTATTTGACTAGATAAAGCAGTTTCAGTCTTACATTTATCATCTACGCCACCCAAGGATGATGGATTTTGAGTCTTGGTCCCTCCCAAGGTTTCTTCCTCATAATGTTTGCTGAGTTTTTCCTTGCCACTGTCGCCCTTGGCTTGCTCAGTCTGGGATTGATATTAGAAGACGATCAATAATTGTGAAGTCGAGACAATGCTCCATTGTAAAAAGCGCTATGTAAATAAATCTGACTTGACTTGCCATGCGCTACAATTTGACGTTCATCTCCAGAATTTGCGAGTGGCCAACCCCCATAATCGCAGGCCTGAAGTTTTAAGGCTGTCACGGTGAATTAAGTGCAGGTCTGCATATGGTGCTTCCTGATGTGGACGTGCAGGATCGATCATTGCAGAAGATATGTGGGAGCAGATGGGCAGTTTCTAGGTAGTTCTGTGTGAGATAAATGTGAGTGCAGCTACTACTTGCCAAAATCTGCCACTGGTTCGAATGGTAGGCCTTCCAAAGTCTTTCTAATGCATGTCAGTTTAAATCAGGCAGGCGCAGCAGATGGCAGCTGTACTCCGAGGATGAGCCTGCCAATAGATACAGTGGCCAAGCCAGATGTGTGAGCACATATCAGAGGTGAGACGAGCCCAATCTGTAATGTCAAAACAAATAAATCCACCCCTTTAGCAATAATAAGCATTATCGGATAATGAATGGTAACGTCGGTGGATGGCACATTATTAACACGCCGTAGGAAAGCTGGTATAAATATGATGGTATAACTACAATGCAGCCTCAAAGGTAAACTTACATTGATTAAATATTTCTTTCAGGAGAGATGCAGCTGAAACAACAAAGATATTCAACTCCACATGCTGTATTTTCCAGTGTAATTTTGCTTCTGCAGTAGAGCAAGTAATGATCTATCTAGGGCTCGTAGCCACCCGTAAGCATGCTCAAGCGCGAAGCATAACAACTCAGGTTTATTTTGCCCCCCATACTATTTCGTACGCTCTAGGAAAAGTCGTTTCTGCCGCAGGGTGCTCGGTCTAATTTGACAAAGCTGAGAGGGTTTGATTCTCCTCTTTAGCGATGATTTCTCAAATGACTTCCGATGAAAACGGAGCAAATCCTTGCGGTCGCCAGAGCAAATACATTAGAAAACATCTGGGCTTGGGCTGCACTACAGTATTTGTTCTTTTTGTTTTGTGGAGCTGGAATATGAGCAGAAAACAGCAAATAAGACTAAGGGGCTTTTGGAAAGAAAGGTAAACACACAACGGAATTGAATAGTATGTTTACCTCTCAGAACGTCTGCGCTGGAACGCAGGTCTAAATATAGGACATGGATGTTCTTTTAGCAGCAGTGGAGTTGAGTTTGTGCTGGTGTGACAATACACTACAGTATAAGCATGCTTAAGTTTTTTTTTTTTTATTCTGCGTAAATATGACCTAAAACATCATCAGATTTTCACACAAGTCCTAAAAGTAGGTAAAGAGAACCCAATTAAACAAATGAGACAAAAATATTATACTTAGTCATTTATTTATTGAGGATGCTCAATAAAATGATCCAATATTACATATTAGTGAGTGGCAAAAGTATGTGAACTTGGTTAAAGTATGTGCTTTCAGTATTTGGTGTGGCCCCCTTGTACACTAATAACTGTAACTAAATGTTCCTGGTAAATCAGGAATTGATCAATTTGTGCTTGAGGAATTTTAGTCCATTTCTCTATACAGAACAGCTTAAACTCTGGGATGTTAGTGGGTTTCCTCATTCAAAACTGCTTCCGCTACTTTCCTATAGTATTAAGGTCAGGACTTTGTCTAGCCCATTGCAAAATATTGACTTTATTCTTCTGCTAGAACAACCTGTGTGCTTAGCGGCTCTGTCTTGCTGCATGACCCACATTCTCTTAATATTCAGTTCACAGACAGATGTCCTGACGTTTTCCTTTAGAATATGCTGTTAGAATTCAAAATTCATTATTCAATCAATGCTGGCAAGGTTCCCTAGCCCAGATGCAGCAAAACAAGCCGAAACCATGATACAACCACCACCATGCATCACAAATGGGATATTGGAAACTTTTGGCTTTCCATGTCTATTTGGATGCAGCAGCTGGAGCAACTGCTTTCTCCTTGAGACCCTACCACACACACCTTTTACGTCTCCTGATGGCATACTTATGCACATTAGCATTAGCCAGTGTGAGAGAGGACTTTAGTTGCTTAGAAGTTACCCTGGCTTCCTTTATGACCTCGCAGATCATTACATTGATGCTAATTTCACCTTCAAATGAACTAGTAATCCTAGAGGTTCACATCCTTTTGTCAGATATGTAATATTGGATCATTTTTCTCAATAAATAACTTGCCACATATAGGATTTTTATCTCTGTTTATGTATTTATTTGCCTCTGAGTTCTATTTATCTACTTTTAGGATTCGTGCAAAAAGCTGATGTTTTAGATCATACAGAACATTCCAAAGAGTTGAGAAAGAATTCATTCCTGTCAGACATAAGCTCAGTTTAAGTACAGACTGTGAGGGCCGGGTTTCCTAGGGGTTGTATGTATAGCCATTAATAGTCAGATGAATAGGCTGGTTATTTTTCTTTTCAGTGCAAATTTATTTATTTATTTATTTTTTTGTAAACACACACACACACCTGCATTTTAGCCCATTAATTGCATGTATTTGTGTATTATGTGAGAGTATGGACATTTAAATTACTTACATTGAGTATTTAAATTAAACTTATAAGCTTAAATTAACCATATAAACTGGTTCTCACACTGTTTCATTGGGTTATTCGTAATGCTGTCTATCAATACATTTTTGGCTTCCATCAAACAAAAGTATCAGTAAAAGTATATTGAATTTCCATCAATTAAAAATACATTAGCCTTAGTGATGCTGTGTAGATGTTGGCGTTCCATTCATGTTTTCAGTAGTATCTCTGCCCCATTTATGCATCGTTTACATAGTTGTCTTGTGAAAAAACCCTTTATGTTTACATTAAGGTAGCATAAAAAGTCTATGTGACTATGGTAATGTCTAGTCAACATGCATTTCAGTGAATTACCCGTTTCACCGAACATAATGCGGTTGTTAAACTGTGCATACCTGCGTAAGGATGAATCCAATCAGTCTGAAACATAGCAGCTTGAAATCTTAAAGCACCCTTTTAGACAAATCCCCCATTACTAAGTAACATCCCACTGATTACATTTTTTTGGCTGGACTCATCCACAACAATGGTAGGCTCTGAATCCTTTGACGGCTCCATTACATGGTTACTGAACCCCATACTGCATAAAAGCTTGCTAGCTGTCTATTCATATGCAGCGTATTGTGAGGATGCAGGTGTGGCATCATGGATAATCTCATCTGTCCCCAGCAGGGTAAAAACCTTTCATTCTCCCCCCTCGCAATAGGATCCGTCTCTGAGGGGTTTGTCATCAGTATTAACAAAATGCTTCATCCATTACTTGTACCATCACTCTACATTCACTCTTTTAATATAGTCATTTTCAAGCTTCCTGTTTGGACCTCCTACAGGCGCTCCCTGCATCGTTCTGCTCTGTATTGTCATCTTTCCAGCCCTTTTCTTAAACCTCAGTTCCTTAATTAGTTTGGCCAAACCGCTTCCCTTCGCCGGCGTTTTCCCTACTAATCCTGCCGCCGCTCTTCCAGTGCGGTGGACCTGGTGAGATTTGCAAGCTGCTCAGCTCACTTTTTTAAATTAATGAAACCCCTCCATCTCTTTAATCCACTGTGTCGTGCTGCTTTGCTGCGTAAATCTATTTAACGTGCTTCCTCAGACAGCTAGGCGTGGGTCATAAACCTAGACCTCGCATGCCAAAGTGGTGTTTTATCCAGTGGTCACTCTATTTGTGTCCCTTTAAAGCCTTCGTCGTTACTCCCCCTCGTGCTCACCGAATGATTTGCAACATATCTGCCCTATGAACCTGGAATTTCTTTCTGGTCTCTGGTCCTGAGTGGTTCTCTCAGCCAGGGGATCCATCTCACTTCCATTTACAAGAGGTTTCCCTTTCATCCATGATGATATGATACCGGATTTGGGCGAGGATGCTTTGAGTGCAATTCTGGCAGCGTCTCAGTGTTTTTTATCGATAGCACTGGACCAGCTCTCGGGGTTTCACATGGCCTGAGGCCCGAGCCGGGCCTCTAATATGCTTGCATGTAAACCAAGCAGCACCTTTCGCTAAAGGTCAGTGTTTAAAGGGAGCTTTAATAAAGCAGCAAAGGGGCCAATATGCATTTTTACCAGACAGCAGCTGCACTCAGTTTGGGAGGATTATTTATGCATGTTCTGAAGGTCATGTCCAGAGCCATGCTTGCCATTTATCTAGAGACACACAAATAAAGAAAAAAATAGTGTTATGACTTTGTGTTATACATGTTCAGGTACCACTGCCAAATGGCCATGTGTTAATACAATCACATCATTTTATTAAGCACACCTCTTTGTTTCTGCACTCACAGTCCATTTTATCAGTTCCAATTACCATATAGAAACACTTTGTAGTTCTGCAATTGCACCCTGCAGTCCCTCTGTTTCACTACATACTTTAATGGTCTCCAATGGTCAGGACCCCCACAGGACGAGAACAGATCAGGTACTATTTGGGTGGTGGATCATTCTCAGCACTGCAGTGACACTGTGTGTGTGTTGTGCTGGTATGAGTGGATCTGCCATAGCAGTGCTGCTGGAGTTTTTAAACACTGTGTTCACTTCATCTGCATTCTGGTAGACACATGTGTCATATCGCTCAGAGACAGCAGCTCATCTGTTGTTAAAGAGTTTGTGTTGGTCATCCTCTAATCCTTCATAAGTGCTCACAGGATGCTGGTGGCTGGACATTTTTGGTTGGTGGACTATTTTCAGTCCAGCAGTGATACTGAGGTGTTTAAAACTCCATCAGTACTGCTGTGTCTGGTCCACTCATACTATCACAACACCACCACATCAGTGTCGGTGCGGTGCTGAGAATGATCCACCACCCAAATAGTACCTGATCTGTGCTGGTCCTGTGGGGGTCCTGACCAATAAAGAACAGAGTAAAGGGAACTAACAAAGTATGTAGAGAAACAGATGGACTGTAATTGTAGAACTACAAATTGCTTCTATATGGTAAGTGGAACTGACCAAATTGGCAACGTAGGTATACCTAACAACTTGCTGGGTGGGTGCAAGTTAAAGTGTTTAAAATAAATAACACTGATTGATAAATGTTTGCAACCATAACATAAGTGCTTCATCTAAAAGTACAGCAATGGTTGCCATTCCTGGAATGACATTAAACAGCAGAGTCTTATTTACTATACAATAGTCTTCACTCCTCTTTCTTCTTATTTTCTCTGTCAAAAACAAACAATGCATAAAAAAAGTGAACTTGTGACTCCGATTCTGAACTCGTCACAGCGATGAATCCTCAGGCAGATGATCTCAGAAAGACAAAAGGTGGAACAGGGGCTTGACGCTGATGGGGAGGGAGGGGAATGCAAAAAGCACGAGCACACTTTCCTAATCCTTTAAAAGCTGCCATGAAATCTTGCGCTCGGCTGTCTGTGCCTGCAGTGTGTCTAATAGAGGGGAAGAAAGTTTGGTTTATCCAGCTTTTAATCCACTACCTGATCCTGTGAGCAGGATTTCAAATGCACCTCCCGTCACTCATCCAGTAATATCCGGAAGACAAATGGTGACCAAGGATACGCCTGCAAAGGTAACGCTTCCGATGAATCAATCACAAATGCACTGATGGTCGTGCGGTCAGGCCCTTCTAACCTTTCAGACTAGGAGTAACAAACAGCTGTATGTAAAATATTGTATACATATTTATGTCGTAGCCTAGCGTCGTAGCCTAGCGTCGTAGCCTAGCGGTTAAGGTACTGGACTATGGACCAAAAGGTCCAGGGTTCAAATCCCACCTCTGCCAAGCTGCTATTGTTGGGTTCTTGAGCCCACAATTGCTTGGATTGTAAGACTGTATCAGCTGTAAGTCGCTCTGGATAAGGGCGTCTGCTAAATGCTGTAAATGTAAATAAAGTAAGATCAGAAAAATCAATCAATTCAAAATGTTACTCTGCATTTTCTTGGTTGCTATGGGATGCATATCTGACCGAGAGCGCTACTAATCAAAACTGCTCATTGAATGGCTTCTGTCGACGTGCTGCGTGCCCCTTCTGATGATATTTTGAAGGGTAATGTGAGCCTATTAACAAAATGACAAGACCAGTCAGATTTACGATTTTCATTACATTTACAGCATTTAGCAGACACCCTTATCCAGAGCAACTTACAATTGATACAGTCTTACAATCCAAGCAATTTTGGGTTAAGGGTCTTGCTCAAGGACCCAACAGTGGCAGCTTGGCAGAGGTGGGATTTGAACCCTGGACCTTCTGGTCCAGAGTCCAGTACCTTACCCACTAGGCCACCACAGTGCCACTCATTATGGCTGCCTGGTCCATAGCTGTCCACTCCTTCTTGGTATACTGAAGAAGGTGCTATGGATTCTTCAATCATAAATAAACGTCAGTGTCTATGAGAATGCTCATTCGGCTAGCTGAAGTCAAATGACAACTTGCATGGAAACTTGCAATAATTCAGTATGGTCAACCACTCCTACCCACTGTATGGACAGCATGAGACCAGTATACAGTGACTGACATAAGCAACTTGTAAAAGAGAATTCTTTTCTTAATACCCTATGAAGTGTTATAAGTGACTATGTAGTGACGTCACTGTAGAAACTGCTTCACTTAAAGCCTGTCATGAAGTGTCGTGGGACTACATTATGTGCAACTTTAGATGACTAGAGCCTGAGAATGAGGATGAATGCTATAAAGCATTATAACCTATTGTACAGATACGTAACAGAATTGTACTGCATTAAAACGTATCTATAAAGTCCATATGAACATGTTACAATGTGCTATGTAATTTGACTATATGAAGTGCTTTGCATGCAAAAAGAGTAATGTTTTATAACATGGCATGAAACCTTTATAGCACATTGTAAATGCAGGACTCTGGAACTGGGATCAAAGATAAGCAGGAACAGCTTTATGGACAAATTGCAGTTTGTAAAGACGTGGCTGTAATTAGTTGCATGCGAATGTTTTTGCATGTTTGAGAAATTCAATTGACAAACAGGACAGGGGAAGATGAATATCATGTTGATTAAAGGCTCGTCTAAATTATTCATTACGCAGCAACTCATTAACTTGATCGAAGTGTATTTACATGCCAGGGCGTGTGGTGTGTGATTACCTCATGAGTTATGACTACGTGCATTATGATGTCCTTATGGCCATCTGTCATTACACCAAAGGGGCGCCTAACGATTAGTATACAGGACAACCCTAATTAGTGATAATAGTATGTAAACACATGGGCCCTGATTTACTAAAGGATGGCATATGTATAACAGCCGATGTACAGTCAGGGTTTACAAATTATTTCATGATTTTTTCCTGATGAAAATGCAGCAGGAGCAATATACATAAACGAAAATAGAATTTCTCTGTGCAAGTTCGTAGGAGAATGGCAGTTGTGTGTAAATGAATACCGAAGGAAAGGTATTAAGCTGATGCGCATTTTGCACGTCACTGGCTATGTTTCTAAGCAAGTAGTTACTATGTGATTTTTTTTTTTTTCTCTCTCTGTCCACGTTATACCCTATTGGTCCTGCATTGTCAAGCATTTTCCCTAAGCAGTGCACCAGCCCACTGTGGGAATCTGCATCATCACCAGCCTGGCCTCCCTCAGGCATAGCCCAATCATACTGGTGTGGGGAAGGCACAGCCAGGACAGGAACCCAGGTCACTCTGGTATTGGGCTAATGTATTAGACCACTTTGCCACTCAAGCACCTACATGCTAGATGGAATGACGATATATACACACAGTGGTACCTCGGTTCTCGTTGTTAATTCTTTCCAGATGGCTTGTCGACAACCGAAAACGACGAGTACGGAGCAAATGTTTCCCATAAGGAATAATGTAAATTGAATCCATTTCTGTATCAGAGCGAAGATATGGAACGGATACCATGATAGGAAAGTTCATGTTTAAAACACCTTAACCTACAAAGCTTATTTTATAATAAAGTGTTGAAAAATACCATGGAATTTAGTGAGTAATGGATTGAAAGTGAAAAGTGAAAGCAAAACACTTACTCTATTGGTGAACTCAAGGTGCTAACTGCAGCCTGTTTTCTGGAGGATTCAGTTCCTGTTTGCTTTAGGTAGGCTTTTATAAACTAACCTTTTTAGGACCCTTATTTGCACTAAGAATACAGTACTGTAGATGTAAAAATAAAGAAAAACACAATGACATCACCAGAGTTTTTCTCTGAGGGCTATTCGGAACCTGAATCACTGTGTACTGAATCGTGAATCGAGTTTTGAAATGAGTCACATGGCTCAACAACTGTGCTAAGTACTGGGCAAATGACTAGGCAGTTTTGTAGTCAAAATGCGTGAAGAACCAAATTTCATGGTCGAGAACCAAAGTACCTATGTGTGTCTGTATATATATATTATGTCCTTCCCTTATATCTTCTCCTAAGTCATATTTTCACAGTTTGTGCATGTCTGTAAGATCCAAACTTAAGAGTTGTCAAGAACAAAACGTATTTAATATTGATTTCTTCATCCATTTTGTTGATTATCCAAACGCTGGCTGACTGTACAAAGTGCATTTAACTGCATATGGAAGGACTCTTGGTTTAAAATAAATAAATAAAAATAGCTGTCTCCCTGCCTTAGATTTGCACAGCTCCGAGAGAGATTTCATCATTTGCCTTTCATATGGCTGCGTTACACTGCTAGCAAGCAAACAGAAATTGTTTTAATGAACATATCCATTCTGACAGTTTGGTTTCATTCCTCGCGACACTCGTGTATCTCCCATAACAATTTTCCACGACGTAGCCATTCGAGACTCACTTGACCTGGCTAAGTGGGGAGTCTGACCACGTCTCCGTGCGCTGTGGCTAATCATATGAATCGGCGAGGTCACCGAGCGCCGGCGTCGCCACTTCACGTCCCCGATTCATCAAATCAGACTGGCCACAGATGCGGCAGCCTTAATCAAAGAAAGAAAAGCTCGGAGGATTCAGGAACTCGCGAGTCTGTTTTCGTTAAAGCGGCACGCATAGCTCCAATGATTCATTTTGCCGAAACTTTCCCTTGAGAGACCGGGAAAACAAGGCTCGCCATATTTGCTTTGTTCAATGCGTGCACAATACTTTTCCCTCCATTTCACCATCGATCAAAAGCCACAGCAGAGGACAGGAAACGGCTGCTCTCTGTCTCCAGCACTGAACTCAATATGTTGAGGTTACACAAGCTTTCCGGTGACTGAGAGAGCTCAGAGGGTATGGAGGGTCGACTCTGTCCCTGGCAGCCTGAGTCTTGACTGGCGCTGGGTTCATCCAGCTGGAGCTGTGGAAGCAACCTGGCTATAAAGAGATTCTGATAAACCGTTCTCTTTGATGATGAAGCTGAGCCCCTGAGCCTGACAATTACAATTTACTCCGCTATCGACCCGCTTGATACTTTAAATAAAGAAGTCGAGAATGTGATTACGGGCGAAGCTCAGGAGGGTGATGTGTAACGTCTTATTTCCACCTTATATCACAGTCGCGCTTCAGACTCCCCAGAGATTTGACACATTTGAAATAGAACGGGAAGGTTTTAACATGAGTATATGAACTTGTGTAAACTCTAGTCAAATACAATACAGTGTACAACATACTTTCTATGAATCCGTACTATGTACTACCATACTATATAGTACTGAGTTACAGTACTGTGCAAAAGTCTGAGACCGCCATTAGATCTGTTGTTTTAGCAGTGGTATACCCTACATAACATTGTTGACGACTGGACCAGACAATGTCAAACTTGGATTTGTCACTCAATAATACTCTTTCCCACTGATCTTCATTCCAATCTTTGTGAGCTTTAGTATACAGTGGGGCAAAAAGTATTTGGTCAGCCACTGATTGTGCAAGTTTTCCTACTGTAATTTTCATCATAGGTACACTTCAACTATTAGAGACAAAATGAGAAAAAATCCAGGAAATCACATTGCAGGATTTTTAAGTAATTTAAATGTAAATTATGGTTGAAAATAAGTATTTGGTCAATAAATTTGGTTCAACTCAATACTTTGTAACATAACCTTTGTTGGCAATGACAGAGGTCAAATGTTTCCTGTAAGTCTTCACCAGGTTGGCACACACTATAGCTGGTATTTTGGACCATTCCTCCATGCAGATCTCCTCTAGAACAGTGATGTTTTGGGGCAACACGGACTTTCAACTCCCTCCACAAATCTCCACAAAAGATTTGTCTCTGCATAATACTTTTTCCCACTGATATTCATTCAAATCTTTGTGAGCTTTAGTGTATAGTGGATCAAAAAGTATTTAGTCAGCCACTGATTGTGCAAGTTCTCCTACTTAGAAAGATGAGAGAGGTCTGTAATTTTCATCATAATTTTCATCATCAATTTTCATCATTTTCATTTTCATCTTCAACTATGAGAGACAAAATTAAAGAAAAAAAAATCCAGGAAATCACATTGTAGGATTTTTAAAGAATTTAATTGTAAATCATGGTGGAAAATAAGTATTTGGTCAATAAATTTGGTTCAACTCAATACTTTGTAACATAACCTTTGTTGACAATGACAGAGGTCAAACATTTGATGTAAGTCTTCACCAGCTGGGCACACACTGTAGCTGGTATTTTGGCCCATTCCTCCATGCAGATCTCCTCTAGAACAGTGATGTTTTGGGGCAACATGGACTTTCAACTCCCTCAACAAATCTCCACAAGAGATTTGTCTCTCCATAATACTATTTTCCTCTGATCTTCTTTCAAATCTTTTTGAGCTTTAGTATACAGTACATATTAGCTTGTGTACATATTGCTCTGTTCCCTTTCCTGAAAATTGGTTCTTTCCTTGGCATCTTGATAAAGCTGCCAGATGCTGCTATTGCTCATCTAAAGTATTTGGGGATGTCACACTAAATACTTGCCATTGTAACCTATAGAGGCTGGTTTTTGGTTTTATTTCCATTTTTACCCCCTGTGCAAGTGATACTCAGTACAAGACTCTTCCACACTCTCCAGTGCTAAATAAGGAACTCGGAAGTGTGTGACGTAGGGAGTGACGTGGCAGGAGTGATGAGGGCTGGGAATTTAGTTTTTCACTTTCTTTATATTATTCAGCAAATTACATTATATATTCAGCTCTATTATAAAATAAGCTTTTGTGTTAATTATTTTGCATAACTGTAAGTTAATATAAGTGGTAAAGGGAGGCTACGCTATAATATTTACAGTATATATTAAACTCCTAAAGAAGGTGTACCTAATAAAGTGATTGGTGTGTAAGTGGCTTTTAGAGAATCCTCATCTTTGGTCTTTAAAGGCTGCTGATCTTTACAAAGAATCTGTTTATTATGGTCGATATTGGTCTGCAACTGTAGCAGAGAAACTTTCCTATGGTCTAATTAAGATCCAGATTTGCTTTCATGTAGAAAATAAGGTTGATTTTGGGACCATTATTGAGATTATAAGAGGTCATCCTTTAAAACAGCAATGTTAAGCATATATTTCTATGAGCAAAAAAAGCAAACGTTTTTACCTCCACATGTCCTGCTCAGGGTCATGGGAAAAGGTCTGAAACCTAACCGGGAATTCAGTGAGCCAGTCAGGTACACGGGTTCCATAATTGCATATACCACTACGTAAACATGACTCGGGCTTAATCAGTGTAGTATGGAGTTATTAGCTCAGCAACAGCTGAACATGTCTTAGTCAAACAGATCTGTTTGATTTGGGTTGTTAGCTTAAGTACCTCAGTTGTAGTACTTTAAACATGTAATTCTTTCCGTTTGAACAAATACAAGTGCACATAAGTTCTCTGGAAATTGACGGAAGATCTAACCATTTGTGTTTAATATTAGCGGCCATCACTCACATTCCATCTTTATTCGTCATGGACCTCAGGGGAGGTTTCAGTGGCTCGTAAAATCTGTTTATTCATAAAACTGTGTGGGCACGGTCGGATATTTTCACAATCCGCAATTTAGGGCTGAGAAAATCCATTTTTATATTACGTAGGATCTTTAAAAAATATAAACTGCCGTCAAACCAGATTGGGTATTTAAATATGCTATATTGAGTGGCAACGCGTGGCTGTATCGCAGCACATTTTATTAGGCTTGATAAAAAGAAAGGCAGGCCAACACGGTACCACATATCTGTTGTATTAATATCTTTATTCTTCTCGTATACTGATATTTACGAGTCGCTTGGTCGGGCCGCTCACTGAGAACCATTTGTAATTATGTAATATAGAGATGGAGTGCTGGCTGGAGGCCAGGCCGTGGAATAAAATGCTCACTGGCCTCCTGTATCTCAGCTCTCCCTGGCTTTTTTTTTTTCCATCTGTAGCTGTAAACCATGTTCAGAAGAGATCAATATGCTCTCCGGTTGAGCAGCTAATGCACTCACCGCTGATTCTGCACGGCATGACAGCAGCAGACAAGGCTGCGTAGAGTGTTTATTAGAGACTGTCCACGATGAGGGGATGGAACAGGGTGAGCCAGTCAATTGTGCAGCGACACGTGACAGCGCCAGTTAACCATCAGCAGCTTCAACCTGAGATATAGATATACGAGCTCTGATTTACTGACACCCCAAAGACTTGATGCTAATGGAGTAACTACTTCATTTTACGGATTGTCTTGTTCTGCAGATGCTCGATGCAGAGCTGGAAAGAGAAAGTGCACACAACGAGCTATCAGGAACACTGCACTAATACTGGGTAGGACCTCCCTGTTGTGGCCCATTCGCCTCAGTTTCAAAGCATGGTGCATTAGGAGATGCCTTGTCCGAGTCGACTCCAACCAGTCTGGCCATTCTCAGACTAAAGTCCTTGCTCTTGGACCCATTGTGGATGTAGAACTGTCAACCTTTTGGTCAATAGTACCTTAACCCTGCTGCACCACCAATGCTTTGGGCAACACATGCATGGTGTGATTGGCAGTATCTGACAGAGGGGAGGCCGGAAAGGGGGATAAAAATACAAACTCTTTACAATGTGTAGAAATCAAGAAGGAAATTGCAGTAAATTTTTAATCCATCTGCTCAGATCGGTTTGATTTTGATTATGTTTGGGACTCAGAATGAGACTGGGAATCTGTTTTTAATTAGTTGTATTTGCGCTGTAGACTAGTGATTAGTGACAGGAAATCTCAGTATTAAGCATTATTATGATAATTGCCTAATCGTGTATTATGTCACCATGTCATATTCTGATTACAATAATGAATAATTATACACTCACTGCGCACTTTATTAGGAACACTGTACTAATACTGGGTAGGGTACACTAATAAAGGGAGGATTTGCTGTCTAAACGGCTTCATTTATTTGTGCCATGGATTCCACAGGGTTTTGGAAAGATCCCTTTGAGATTCTGCTCCATATTAACATGATTTATTGATCTCATCACCCAATTCCTGCTGATTTTTCATCACAAAGGTGTTCTATTGGATTCAGTTCCAGTGACTGGACAAGTCACGGAAGAACACTGAATGTATTGTCATTACATGAACCCAGTTCAGACCACTTATGTTTGGTGACATTATCATGCTGAGAATAGCCAGTACAAGATGAGTAAGTCCAATCCATGAAGGGATGCACATGGTCCGAAACAATATTCTGATAGGCTGTGACATTGCAGTGAAGATAGATTAGGATGAATGGTCAAGTCAGATTTATGTATATAGTGCTTTTTACAATGGAGCATTGTCTCAAAGCAGCTTTAAAAATTTAGATTATCTTCTAATATGTAGGGCCAGTCCCAAATTGAGCAAGCCTAGGGTGACAATGGCAAGGAAAATCTCCCAAAGTGTGCTAAGAAAACATTTGCCATAGCATTACTTCACATTCACCAGCCTCGACTGTTGATACATGGCAGGTAGATTTATGTTGTTGGTGCCAGATTCTGATCCTACCTACTCTGTTCCTCAGCAGAAATCGAGATTCATTAGACCAGGCTATGTTTTCTAGGCTTCAACTCTCCAGTTTTGGTAAACCTGTACCCAGTGCAGCCTCAGCTTTCTGTTGTTGGCCGACAGAAGTGGAACCCCAGGTGATCTTCTACTGTTGTCTAGGTTCGTGTTGTGCATTCGGAGTTGCTTTATACACTCCTCAACATTGAAATTGCAACACCTAGAAGGAAGATGTCTATCAGTCCAGTGATTACCATAATTCCTTATTGGTGTTGCAATTTCAATGTTAAGGGAGGTATATATACAGTACTGTATAAAAGTATTAGACCACTTAGATTGGATTATATAATTGTTTTAGCAATGGTATAATTACCGTAAGTAATTATTTCTTTATCGCTTTGTTACTTTATTGGTATACAACTAGAAAATTCAAAAATTGTATGCAGTTAAAATCAGCTTATGTAGGCTACAGTGGCAAGTGTTTAGTGTGACCTCCCCTTACACTTCTTTGGGATTCTAAGTTGACCGTACAGTTTGAAGAAGCTTAATTTAGATTATGATTAAACCAGTTTTTCAGAAGGGGAATGGGGTGAAAAGGCTTAGATATGCTAAAGCTCACAAAGACTGGAATGAAGATTGGTGGAAAAGAGTATTACAGAGTGACAAATCCTAGTTTTAAATTTTTGGGTCCTATCATTGACAATAAATTATATGTAACAAATCTAATGGTGGCCTAATACTTTTGCACAGTTCTGTATATACAAGTACATGTATAAGAAACATTGTATACAAGCTCTAAATATCAGCTCAGTACACTGCTGGGGGTAAGTGCAGGTTTGGATTTTCCAGTTATTAGCATTTGAATCAGTGGCGCTGTAACCCTTCCATGCTGCATCTCAGTGAACAATAACTGGAATATCTTTCTTACAAAGGGAACAACAGTGGCATGTCTCGACCGATCTCCACTCCTCAAATTAAAATTCCTCCATCGAAATGCTAATATCCTATTATTTTACATTTTCCAGATAATTCGATTAAAAAATAGATAAAATATCTAGGGTTAGTGAAGATGACGAGGTGTGAAGAATAACATGCTTTCATATCCTCACTGAATTCAGAGGGAGGGGCTTGAAAGTAAACCACATTATCTGCCTGTATTAGTACGACATTAGCGTTAATGCGTTTTGCTGAATTGCATTCAGAAGACTAAGCACAAACTGTGGGTGATCTGCTGTGCATCTCAGTGCAGTCACTTGTTATGGAGGAACGTTGTTGTACAAGTGGCTCTTAAGTTAATAGCGTCTTAAAAATTTCGGAAAGACGGATATCATATCGTCTATCATGATGTGCCATAGAGCATAAATAATATCTCACAGAACCTGGAATAAGCTTGTCAAAACGTGTATATATATATATATGTGTGTGTGTGTGTGTGTGTGTGTATATATATATATATATATTATAATAATATATATATATATATATATATATATCTATAATCTTATAATATCTTATATATATATATCTATATATATATATAAAATCCTGAATATATATATGTGTGTATATATATATATATATATATATATAATCCTGAACTGCACACAATATTAGAAACCAAAGGTGTGTAACATAAAACATCATGACTTTTGTCCTTTTAGCATTTTTCATGGATGGGTTCAGTCAAGCCCAGCTTTAGACGGAATAGAGCAGGGTTTAACTAATGCCTCCAGGTATGGGACAAGTACATTTTTGACTTTGTTGGTAATGTCATGTTTTTGAATCTTCTAAAAGCTTCAACTACAGGCAGCTTGTACAAACTCATAGCAGTGCAGTGATGTAGCAGTAGGCTGAAGGCCTGAAAGTACCTAATACATATTATTGAGTAAAAGTAACAATACCATTCTGAAAAAAATGACTCGAGTAAATATAAAAAAATGAGCCTTGAAAAAATCTCAAGTAGAAACTTACGTCATTGAACTTCTGCTGCTAAGTAAACACAATAGCAGTTAACACAGGTAGCTGTTCAGTTAATCAGTAAATGCATGGCCTGACTAACAATGTCAGCAAGCAGGAAAGGTACTGCGGTAGCCTAGCGGACTGCGGTAGCCTAGCGGTTAGGATACTGGACTCTGGCCCAGAAGGTCCAGGGTTCAAATCCCACCTCTGCCAAGCTGCCACTGTTGTATATATGAGCAAGACCGTTAACCCACAATTCCTTGGATTGTAAGACTGTACCAATTGTAAGTCGCTCTGGATAAGGGCGTCTGCTAAATGCTGTAAATGTAAGGTACCAGCAGTACTTAACTCTATATGCTTTATGTGGTTTAACGGGCATTTTCTAAAAGCTAATACAGTGCTGTGCAAAAGTCTTAAACCACCATTAGATTTGAGGTTTTAGCAATTGTATAATGACCATACATAAGTATTTCTCAGTCTCTTTATTAAGATGCAAGCAAAGGAAAGAAAAACACAATTTTCAGAACAAAATGGCTTCTGTTGCCAAGATTCAGTATTTAGTGTAACATCCCTGAAAAAGTTGTTAGTAAGCTCCTACCCTTGCAAAAAGATCTGTAGCAGGGTCAACTGTGCATCCCAAGGAAGCTGCCAGGTCCTGCTGTTGCTCAAGTGTAAGGGGAGGTCACACTAAATACTTGAGACTGCAGCCTATAGAAGCTGTTTTTCTGACATCGTTGCTAGGTTCTGTGACTATGTGCCAGAGAAATACTTGAAGAGCTTCAGAGTACTATTATCGTGGAATGTTGGCACTTCTATGACGTCTCTCAGCCAATGAAATTGCGGGGTCAGAACCAACTGTGGCAAATAAACATTAGTGCAGTAGTCCGTCTTGTGACCTGGTATAGCTGCTGCATGAAAATGGAAGTGCTTGTATATAGAGTTTCTTTTTGCAAGCGCCGCCCGTTCAGAGTTTCCTTTCTCAGGATGCTCGCTGTAAGATAAGCTGGGCGAGTGCTGCCATTGTCTTGACTTTGAAGGCGATGGTGGAGGAATCAATAATCTAATTCAAAGTCAGACATTCTCGAGTTGGGCATTCTTCGGTATCAGATGCACTCTAATGCATTAGAGGTGTTTTTGCTGCTATGCGGCTCCCTCGCAGATAAGCCTTTGGGTTCAGCCAAAGGAAGTCGTGCTGTGAATTACACGAACTGTTTACGCACTCGTAATTAGGCAACGAGGATTTTCAGGTGGCTGGGCAAGTTTCCTGTTTTTTTAAAGAAGGAATGGCATTTTGGAGCCTTTTAAGCTTTGCCTAGTGAAGGTCCAGCCTCTTTGGCTCAAATGACTCTTCGCCAAAACCTGACTCCCTCGGTGTAAATAATGACTTTTCTTTTGTGTGAGGCTTTCATCTGTATCTTTAGCTCTTCTCTGTCTTATCAATATGTCCAGTATGTTTTTGTTCACGCTTCACTGAAGCCCAGAGCGCCACTAGAACAGACTGTGGAGCCCAGCTGCACGTAATCGGCGTCTTCTCTCAGCTGGGCTACGCTGAAGGTCTTCTCTGCTGTGCAAAATCCACATGCTCTGGAACAGAGAGAGGTGCGGACGTAAGAATTCTCTTGTAAACACGCCCAGTGGCAGGACGTGGGATACAGATTCTTATCCCGCAGTTCTGCGAAATGAAATTTGAAATTGACTCGAAAACGGATGGGAACGGGCATGGTTCGAAGCCTCAGAAGCAGGCTGCATGCCGAGGATGCATGTGTTGCCTCATTTGCGTCGACTTGCTGGGCTGTGCTCATAACGATCCCTGTAATAGCCCAACTATTATGGCGTGAAATGCGTACGTCATGGATGTAAGAAACACTTTTTTCAAATCATATTTTGTATGTAGGGTGAGAGCTATTAGCATGAATCAGACATTTTAGTACAAGTAGTGTGCTGCATGCAAGTGTTTCTTCCAAGCAATTTCTGCATACATATGACTTAAAACATCGTCACATTTTCACACAAGCCCTAAAAGAGAACCCAGTTAAAGAAATGAGACAAAAATATTAGACTTAATCATTAATTTATTGAGGAAAATGATCAAATACTACATACAAATCTACTAACATTGCCAGTGACTGTTTGATTTATTTAGTGTGACTCCCTTGTGCTGTAATAGCTGCCACTAAACGTTTCCAGTACTCTTGATCAGTCCTGCATTTCGGCTTAGAAGGACTTTAGTCCATTCCTCCATACGGAACAGCTTCAACTCTGAGATGTTGCTGGGTCACCACACAGATGTCCTGATGTTTTCCGTTAGGACTTGCTGTTATAATTCATTGTCATAGTTCATTGTTCCATTCATGATGGTAAGGTGTTGTGGCTCAGATGCACCAATAGAGGCTCAACCACCACCATGTTTCACAGATGGGATAAGCTACGTATGCTAGAATGCTTTGGAGTAGTTTTACATTTACAGCATTTAGCAGACACCCTTATCCAGAGCAACTTACAATTGATACAGTCTTCCAATCCAAGCAATTGTGGGTTAAGGGCCTTGCTTAAGGACCCAACAGTGGTCGCCTGGCAAAGGTGGGTTTTGAACCCTGGACCTTCTGGTCCATAATTTAGTATTTAACCGCTAGGCCACCACAGTCTCCCAGTAGCCCTTTGGATTGTCCATGTGCCACGTGATGGAAACACTGTTCTTTTGGGTGAGCAGTGGCTTTCTCCTTGCAACCCTGCCATGCACACCATTGTTGTTGAATGTTCAGCTGATGGTGGACTCATTAACCTTAACATTAGCCAATGTGAGAGAGGCATTTAGTTGCTTAGAAGTTACTGGGGGTTCTTTTGTGACCTGGTGGACTACTACATGCCTTAGTCGAACTCTTGATTGTTCACTCCTGGGGAGGGTAACGTTGGTCTTGATTTTCCTTAGTTTAAACACATTCTGTCTGACTTCATATGTTTCATATGTACAGCAGGAAATGCATTGCGCTGTCACACAAAAGTTTCTTATTCCCTAGAGAGAGACAGAGAGCATGGGGTAAGGAATGACTGAGGGAATCGATATATTCCTCCTCTACAGTGAGATAAGATTTTACCTGTCTTAAATACAGGTATCCCTCGTTTTAAGATGATCCAACTTGCAATATTTCGACTTTTAAGATGGGAATCTGATAATACACAAAAATACACATTCAGCAGAAACTATACTCTGAATTTTGAATTTCAGATTGTCCCCAGGCAAGCGATACACTCTCCCACACTGTTCTGTGCTGAATGAGGAGCTCAGCAATGCATGAGGTGGTGGGAGTGATGAGCGCTGGGAAATGTAGTGAGGAAAAGCCATAGTCGTGACTATAATTGTTTTCAATACATTATTTGATAAATTACATAAGATATTAAAAACTTTATTATAAAATAAGCTTTAATGATTTTGTCAAACTGTAGTTTAAAGTAAGTGCTTTAAGAAAAGTTAGGCTCCACTATGATATATTTGGTATATATTAAATGTATATTTTGTTTACGATAAATTCAGCTTACGATGGGTTTGTCAGAACGTATGCCCATGGTAAATCAGGGACTACTTGTAGTAAAAAAGAAAAGAAATTTGTGGCAGCCAGTGTTGATATAAAATGAATATCTTTTCTGTTTTGTCAATACCTGGGTATGTTTTGGTGTTTTGACAATGTCCAGATTGCATAAAATGCAGTTTCATGGTTCATATCATGGTCATATCATGTCATAACATTGACTCTAAACTCACTGAGCAATGAAGCAGTAAATACATTTTAATAAATGTGGCGATGGCACAGGCCCAAAATTAGTCTGTCTTCTATTATTTCTGACATTGTACTGTAATCCTGGACTATTCCTTTCAGCAAACGTTGCTCCATTCTCATGCCTGGAAGGTTCCTTTTTTGTCCTGTTATGTCCTGTTGCTTTTCTTCACCAGTGCCTCTGTCCTTCTCATGACTGTGCAGCAATGGGAGGGTGTGAGTGGCCGGGCTGATGGAATATATCCCCAGTGTGTAATTTGGTGATCTGGTGTGGCCTTCCTGTAATAGATTGTATGGCTAATAAGCAATGAAAGGAGCGCAGGTCTGGGAATAGAATCCTAATGACTCTGTCAGGGCTGTGACGAGAACCAAGGCTCATCAGAGACTGGTCGAAGCCTAGCAGAGTGGACTGGGATGCCTTCTAGGATTTGTACTCAAAACTGAGAAGCTTGAACATGTTTGGAAGCAATGATTCTTCTCTGCAAACAAGCTTTGCCGTTTTTCGTGGTTCTTTATATATGGTGATGAAAGTATTGATTTCTTTAAACTTCAGTGTTAGACAACAACAAACCAATGGAACCTTGAGCAAATCGAGCCAGACCTTCACTAGATGCCCAGATGACCAAAGATATTTTGTAGATATGAGAAGAACTCAATCATTGAAATAGACTATCCTGGAGGTAAAAGACAGGCCAGCCACCCAGGGACACCCTGCATATGTTCCCCAGCAGCTGGAACACACTTGACGCCACTCAAGCCTTAAAGCTGGCAGCAATGCCAGAAATGCCTTCTGGGCATCTCATAGCAATATGATTACTGGTGCTGCACTTCAGAACCCGTGGGATTGCTGAATGCTGTGTTTCTCAATGGCAGGCAACCAACCAAGATCATGATGCATGAAGTGTAAACACAATATGCCTCCCGTACTGCACACATACGGCGCACGCCATATCCACAGTCCTAGCTCTGCACGTACAAAGGATATTCTTAGTGCTTCACATTAATTAACCCACACACTGGCATGCCTGGAGCCATTCTCTGATTGGAGATGTGTTGTGAGGGTTGGAAGTTTAGGGCAAATGCATAACACCTGGCATGCTCCTGCTCTCGTGATGCTCTCAGCCCTGTTTTAAGGATTCCTCCGAGGTAAACCGATTCTGTGCCTGTGATTTGTCAAAACTCCTTTCCTCATTTTTCTTAATTCTGCTCAGAGGTTGTTTGGGTTGCTTTTAAATGATGCCCGTGTACCTCACCATCCATACGGCACAGTAATTTATTGGCTACTGCTCGCCGGAGGAACAGATGCTGTTTTCTAGCGGTGGTGGGAGGAGCGGGTACATTTAGGGCGCATGCACATGAAGACCATCCGTGCGCCAAAGGCAACATCCAAGACCACCTTAGCATTTCGTCCAAACACTGCCACACACTTGGCTTTCACTCTTAGCTCTCATGGACTATGCTTTAACTAAAAAAAAAAAATCGGTCAGGTTCAAAGAGCTACATGACACCTACATGGCAGCTATAAACGTACCCGAGCATTTCTAAACGGCCAACAGGAACTCGGTTCAATATAAAAACAAAGTTTGTGACAGCAGGAAAGACAGCTTCCTTTACCACTGTTGGTGAATATAGACGTGGTGGACAGCTTTTGCCTGCCTGGATCAATTATTCACAAGATAGGATCCAGCAGTCAAGAAATATGACAGGTTCTCAGCTGATAGTGCAAGGGAAGGCAGAGCTTGAAAAGAACTTCCAATGCAATGATTTGTTTCGCACCAGAGGAACTTTTTCATAGCTCTTAGAACTGTGCACCACAGGAATTGGAAATGGTTGTAGTTCTTCATGCATAGGAATGCTGGTTGACTTGAGTATGAAGTGATTGGTCCAGAGGTAGTGACTCAAGGGTATACTGATTGGTCCCGAAGCAGGGTTTTCAAACATACTTGTACACAACAAATCTTCGTGCTTAAAATAAATAAATAAATAAATAAAAGAATAGACAAATGGACCGACAGTCCAGGCTGTCCTGCAGTGGTGTCCAAACAGTTTTTTGGACCCTGTCAAAATACCTAAGGGCCAGTCTCGCATTCCAAAAACATTAGTCATAAAAACAATGTATTCAAAATATAAAAAGACAAATGTACAGGACAATTATTGATTTAACTACTGAATTTAATTTTGCCGCAGGAACTGCAGCAGAATATTTCATTAATAACAAAGCAATACACCGAACACCATCCTTCCATATACTGTTTCAGAAAGAAGCTGACATCCCTTCATTTTATATATAATTTTTTGGATCAGAACCATCAGATACCCCATCCAGACTGGTGTGATATATCTAGACAAGTGATAAATGATGAGAAATGGTTTCTCCTCTGTGTGATATTAACATGCTGTTTTCAGCTCTGAAATCTGAATTAAAGTGATAGCAATGCTGAGAATCAGTGAAGCAGGCTCACGCCCGTCACCTCATGACAGATGTCTGCCCAGGGCGAGAGAACTGATGAAGAACCAGATAATTATATTACAAACCATAGATCACCACGTCAGTGTCAAATGGCTTTTTCTGCTCATGTATTACAAAGGCAAGCCCAAACTGTAGCCCTGTGATCATGATCACCAACATCCTTCATATCCATTCCTCTGGCAACCTGTTCAAAGTGTCGACTTGGCGCCGATTCCGCGATTGCCTCTCAGCGTATGATAATGGCGTTTTAGCAGAAGGACGGAATTCATAAACATTAGACAACGTCAGCGTGTGGTGTTTGGACATATTTCCCTCTGTCTTGGTGTCTGGGCCTGCCTCCAGAAGAATGGGCAAGATGTCCTATCTGCATTCTGTTTATCAACACACAGCTTGATTTACACCCCCCCTCCCTCCACACACACACACATGCTCACACACTCACACACACACACTCCTCCTGAAGCGAATCATACATTTCAAGCTGCTTTTCACAGCTCTGAGAAGTATTTTATTATACAGCGGTATCAACCAGCAGCCTCCCACACAGGCTTCTTACAGAGCAAAAAAGCAGCTTGTGTACGTTTAGCCATGGGGTGCAGACTTATTTAGCCTCCTGGTTGTGGACCGGTATGGTTAGCACGCCGGGTGGTCAGGGCTAAGCCCGAATCCTGACCAGGAAAAGCCCTATTCATGGAAGTATGTATTTTATGGGCTGCAGGAAGCCGAGTAAATAGAGTATTTCTGAACATGGTTTCCCATAAATAACTCATTTATGAGGAGACGGATGGAGCGAGAGCCTGAGTAAATATGAGATACACTGGGGTTCTCTGACTCTGGCAACACAGCATCCTCAAGTTCAATAAGCTGGATGACTGTGACGTGCATATCCTATATGAGCTAGGGTGGTTGGATTAAAGGAGACGATGTTTAAGACGGATAGATTTACTGAAGGTCGGCTACCTGCATGTTAGAGACCAAATGAATCATGGGTTCTTAATCATTTCTCACTAAAATGCTCATAAAATATGTAGTATCAAATTTGATCATGCTTATTAGAGCTGCAGAAATAGGAACGGCTCATATTGACCTGTTGGGAACTTCAGCAGCAAGTCATTTAGAATTTATTATTAGATTTCATATTTTGCTCTGAATCAAATGTTTTAGACCACCATTAGATTTGTTGTTTAGCAATGGTATAATTACTATACATTTCATATTATCGACGACTGGACCCAACAAAGCCAAACTTGGATTTGTCACTCCATTATAGTCTTTTCCACTGATCTTCATTCCAGTCTTGGTGAGCTTCAGAATATCTTTGCCTTTTTAGCCTGTTCCCCTTCCTTTGCTGCTACCCTTCCATAAAGACCAGTCCTGAAAAATGTCTTTGGACTGTAGAAGGGTCAGCTTAGCACCCCGGTGAAGCTGCCAGATGCTGCTATTGCTCAAGTGTAAGGGGAGGCCACACTAAATACTTACCACTGTAACCTATAGAAGCTGTTTTTCTGATTTTATGTTGGTGGTTGTCTCCAAAATGGTCTATTACCTAAAATATACCTCATCTACATTCTACAAGCCTTATACAGCAGCCTAAACTAATAACACAACGTTTATGTCTCTGAATATACTGATTAATCATTTACTGTCCCCACTTTAATCTTTTACATTTATTCATTTATTCATTTAGCAGATACCCAACTGATACAATCTTATAGTCCAAGCAATGGGACTGCACAGTGGATGATATAAAGCATATAGTGTTTATCAGGACTGCACATGCTAAGTAGTGCTGCTACTTTTGTACTGGACAGACAGTTGGTAACAGAAGCCTTGCTACTGAAGAAATCAGATCTCTGAGTGGTGTATCTAGACCCACAGTTTGTTATCAGATTATTTAAGCGCACATAAATCCATTATCCAGATTATTGCACATTATCGCTTGATCCTGGACAGGGTTGCTTGAAAGCCAGTACCTATCCTGCAGCATAGGGCACAGGGCAGGAACAACCCAATCCATCATAGATTGTACATTATCATTATTATTATTATTAGTGCTTCATTCATTTTCATACCTACTTTATTCAGTTCAGGGTCATGGGAGACGGGGCCTAACCAGCAGCACTAGACAGGGTGCCAATCCATTGCAGGGCACATGTGCAAACACAAGACTCACTCTGGGGCACTTGGAGACACCAATTAATGTAAATCATGTCTTGGAATACCGAAGACAAGCCATGCAGACACAGGGAGAACATACAAACTCCAAGGGATCAAACTACTTGTGCCCATTATTATATTCAAGTCATGTAGCAGACACTCCAGAGTTAGTTACAGCTGATAAAATTTTCCACTCCAAGCAATTGTGGGTTAAACTCCTTGTTCGAGGTCCTAACAGTGGTAGATTGGCAAAGGTAAGATTTTGAACCCTAGACCTTCTGGTCCACAATGAAGTACCTTAACCACTGGACCACCACCGTTCCATTATCATCATTAGTAGTAGTCCTTGTGGTAGTGATAGTTGTAGCAAATTATTCTGTGTTTGTACAGAATTCGGACAAGCCCTGAACCTGATCAGAACCATCCTGGCATTCTGATCCCAGCATGCTCTAAAGGAATGCTGCCTATCAAGCCTAACAAGCTGTCTACCACCCATGGTCCTGCTCTGTTTGCTTTGGTTTGATACACTCAGCAGGGTCGAGAGGTCAGCGCTGGGGACGTGACCCATGTTTGGCTAGGGCGTGGAGCAGATCCAGCCCTGTGTACGCAATCCAGATGGCCAAACCCTTCATCTTCGCGCTAAGCAAGCAGCTCTACGCATGCATGCTCACGCACGCCGGCCCACACTCACACCTAAACACACATTTACCCAAACGCCTGACGCTCAGTGTAGACAGGTGCTAAAAGACACCCAGGGTGATGGCGTGTAACGAACGGAGATGCGTATTCATGAGCAAACGCCACTCATTACAGGCCCTGACAGGAACGATGTGATCTTTAGCATACAATTAGAGACCAGGCTGAGAGGCCATGTTTGCTGAGTGCATGAAAGTAGCTCAGATTCTCTGTAGCGCGCTGCCTAATCGAAAAGATCTCTGATATCAGATGATTGAGCAGCAGAATTATTATCAGAAGGGTCCCAGGAAGCAAAGTTTTAATTAGAGGAGATTCTGGAAGTGTGTGAGGTGCATGGGAACTGAACTGTACTAATTATTCATTTATATGCTCAGTCATTCATTTTCATACCCGCTGAGTCCTAATCGGCAGCACAGGGCGCAAGGCTTTAGGGCTTGACCTGATTCTGCATGAGCACAGAATAATTGGCTTTCTACAAAAAGCTGCTACAGGTACTCCCTGTTTTGCAGTGGTCCGACTTCGGTTATTTCGAATTTTCACGGGCAAGCGATATGCAGTACGACACTAGTGAGGAAGTCGGCAGTGCATGACGTAGGGAGTCACATGACGAGAGTGAGGAGTGCTGGGAAATATGGGAAAAGCCGTGGTTCACTTTCAATACATTGAAGAAATTGCATGAGATATTCAATACTTTATTATAAAATAAGCTTTAGTTTAATGTAAGTGTGTTAAGCATGTTTAAAGTGCACTCCACACTACAATACTCTCCAGCACTCGGCAGTGCCTGATATAGGGAGTCACGTGGCAGGAGTGATGGACGCTGGGAAATGTAGTGAGGAAAAGCCAGTCATAGTCACGTTTTAAGCAACTTCAATGTAGGTGATGGATTTGGAAAGTATCCCCATTGTAAATCTGGGACTGGGGTAGCCTAGCAGTTAAGGTACTGGACTCTGGACCAGGAGGTCCAGCGTTCAGATCCCACCTCTGCCAAGCTGCCACTGTTGGGTCCTTGAGCAAGACTCTTAACCCACAATTGCTTGGATTGTAAGACTGTATCAGACGTAAGACACTCTGTATACGGGCGTCTGCTAAATGCTGTAAATGTAATGTCAATCTGGGAGTACCTGTACTACCGTATTTTTCGGACCATAAGGCGCACTTTAAAATCCTTTAATTTTCTCAAAAATCGACAGTGCACCTTAAAATGCGGTGCATCTAACGTATGAATTAATTCTGGTTGTGCTTTCTGACCTAGAACTGATTGTAGGTGGTACACGGCGCTCATAAATCTGTCAAAATGTTTTAGCACGGTCTTTGGTAAGTTACGAAGCTTACGGCCACCGTACTGCGCAGCATCGCAGAGTAATACGGTATGTGCTTCAGCATTAGGGTACGTGCATTCATTCATTTATTTTCGAAGCGGATTTCAAACTCAACGCTATCAGTCACGCAGTACAACATGGTCATAGAGCAGCTGCGAGAGAATTCAACATTAACGAATCAATGGTACGGAAGTGGAGGAAGCAAGAAGACGCCCTGCGCCAGGTAAAGGCCAAACTGAGCTTCTGACGGAACTTAAGAGTTTTGTTTCATTTCATGCGTCTTATAACCCGGTGCGCTTTATGTATGAAAATAGATCCGTTAGCAGCCGATCGTTGATATTGTGCCTTATAACGCGGTGTGCTTTATGGTCCGAAAAATATGGTACTGTTAACATATAGCTGCCCAGGGAGGTTGGGCACCTTTTTGAGTGTTGATCCTCCCAAGCTTTCTTCCTTAACATTTAGGGTGTACACTAGGCAATTCGAACTGTCGGCCTAGGCTTGTGCTCAGTTAGGGCTGTGGTCCTAGATATTTGTGAAGCTGCTTTGAAACAATGCTCCACTTGACTTGATTTGAAGGAGGGGACCAGCATTAGAGCAGCATTCCACACTAACCCACTCACACCATTAGGGACTGTGGTAGCCTAATGGTTAAGGTACTGGACTCTGGACCAGAAGGTCGAGGGTTTAAATCCCACCTCTGCCAAGCTGCCACTGTTGGGTCCTTGAGCAAGACCCTTAACCCACAATTGCTTGGATTGCAAGACTGTATCAATTGTAAGTCGCTCTGGATAAGGGCGTCTGCTAAATGCTGTAAATGTAAATTATTTATTTCACGCTTAAAAACACCAACCCTATGCCGGACTTGCAAGGTGAAGTTCAGGTGGTGTATTTATGGGGCCTGTGTGATGGACTGGCAAACCATCCTGAGGGCACTTTTGACTTTGTCCAATGAATTTCAGGATAGACCAGGATAAGTAAGGTCAAAATGGGAACTCCCTTGTGACAATCACTAGGAGTAGTGGAAGGAAAGTAAAGAACCCCCAATTTACCTATTATTATTATTCACCATGACAACTGGGGTGATTTGATATGGCTCTGTTCATATGGAGGGTCTGTTTTAGGGTTATGTGTGGTGCTCTTGCTATAATTGCTGATTTAACATGAGTTTTGTCAATATTAACTGCTTCACAGATTGGATAAATGTCTCTTTATGGTCTGCATATCTTTGTGTCATCTCAATTTATATAGGAAACCCTTGCTCCTGTCTTGATTCCTCTTAGTTGCAGCTTTTCTAGTATAGTGGGTGAGGTGGTGTGAGTTAGTCGTTCCCATTGCAGCGGGGCACAGCAAGGCAAATGAATGAGGCATGTTTGAGCGAGAAAAATCTGAGACGGGCAACTGAAAAATTTTTACACAGCACTGCGGTCCGTCAGTTTCGGACTCGGTCTGAAGGACTGCACTGATGTACGTGTTCTTTTTCAAAACTTG
This sequence comes from Ancistrus triradiatus, assembly GCA_025084515.1. Classification (NCBI taxonomy): domain Eukaryota; kingdom Metazoa; phylum Chordata; class Actinopteri; order Siluriformes; family Loricariidae; genus Ancistrus; species Ancistrus triradiatus. Next base: position 9,826 of record JAJAGP010001848.1, on the reverse strand, counting down.
ACATGCATTTTTTCATCAATAAAGTTGGGAGGTGTGAAAAGGCCTTAAAGGTGATTTGTCACTATTTGATGTTCAGAAAGTAGTTGCAGTCTTGTTTGACTTGCAATGTTTGGAAGCAAAATGAGTGTACGTTTATGTTGGAATGGGGCCTCAAATATTCTTATCTACAAAAAAATTTGGGCACCACTGCCACCACATTCCTAATACAGACTTCACTCCTGTGATACCACACCCTGTCTGTTCTCTGCTCGGTGAATAAGTTTACACATCCACGCTCACCTCGGTTTACGTTCAAGCTCTCTGCAATCTCAAAGTGGCTTCTTAATAAGGAACGCTTTCACGTACTGAATGGCTTTTCCAAGCAGAGAAATGAGCCAGCTAAAATGAGCAAACTAAAAAATGAGCCTTTTTATGATTCCTGTTGGCATGTCAGTCAAGAATATGATGGGATTCTTCGTCGAGCGTTTTTTTTGGTCAGTATTCAGCCCGGAATGACCAATTTAAATGCAAATGGTACAGGACATCAGAAAGAAAAATCATTCGGCAGCCCAATGAATTATATATTTTAATTAAGCGGCGAGGGGAAACGCCTATTCAGCAGCCAGGCCGTAAATAAGGAATGAATAAATAAAACTGGAAGTGGATGAAGGGAGGAGAAATGGTTCTCGATTCACCGGTTTCATTATAAAATCTTCATCCCCACAGGGTGTCATTAGAAAAAGATCCTCCGCTGTCACATATCAAACTTCTTTGCGCAGAGTTTAACAGACTAAATGCTAGGTACAGACAGAAAGAGGAAAGAAGACGCAATGGGAAGGCAGTGACAATTTTAATTTCACCGCTGTCACTGTGGTTTAGTTCTGTAAGGCAGGGATAAATATGGAACGTCAGTCAAGTGCTTTGCTGGATGGTTTGAGTGAAACTTTCTAAAGGGCAAAAAAAAAATCAATGCTTTGAGCGCTGGTCTTAATGAAAAGTTAAATTAAAAAAATCCTGTTTTATCATTCCTGTGCAGTTCAGTTATGTTTACAGCGTTTAGCAAACTCTCTTTTCCACGTTGACTTGCAATTAAGTGAATCCTTGATGCTGACAGTAGGATTTGAACAATTAACGTGTAATTTTCACCTTACAGACCAAATGAGAAACATCTCCCTCTCATGATCCATCGATCTAGGTTACAGTGATTTGTTTTTGTATTGAGGTTCTGTCAAATGTAAAGGATAACAGTTCCATTCCCATCCCATAACTGTACCATTTGAGCTTATCATATGTATTGGTGTGCAAAATTTGTTACAAATTGGAGTAATAAAATACATTTTTTTAAAGAAAGGAAACACTGAAGGTTATTGTGGCTACATCGGGCACAGATCAAGACCTTAGAAAGGTGCATGCACAGTGGAATTGGTTTAACTGGAGCATTTTGGGTGGCTTTATGCTTGGGGTGGGTGATGTCACTACAACTCCATCCTTCCATTTTCTTCTATAGTCACCGATATGGTTAAAGACATTTGTATGTATTTGTTAGGGGTGTCAAAATTAACACATGAATGATGAGATGATGATGATGATAGAATAATGTTATTATTTTTAAGCCATTAAGAACATGTTTGCCACTTAACTACTTGAGGAACCTGTAGTTATGGGCCGTATCTGAAATGGCCTCCTAATCATTATTCCCTCCAATTCTGCATGCCGTATACAGCACTATTAGTCTATAGAGAACAGAACTGATGCGAGTAATAAACGACTTCAGACAGTCCCTTATATGGCTATGCTCATTAGTAAGCAGCAGCAGTTTATGTAAATACTCTCTCTGAACAACATGCCTAGCGCACACAATAATGGGTTACACAAGCTGTTCCTAATACATACATAATAAAAGGAATACTCAATACGCATTAAAAAGCTATCCCTTCTGGTAATTGTTTTTGTTTTTTTTGGTAGTATTTTGAACCAGACGTCATAGCAGCCCTCAGTCGGAGAAGTTGCAGTGAACAAGATAAGATATGATGAAAATAATGCTATTTAATTCATAAAAGTAACTTATGTGAACTTATGTCGTCCAAATGTATGGCTGGTTAGCCAAAATAGAAGTAAGAAAAGAATGTGATTATCATGATTAACGCTAAACAAAATGAAAGATTTACTGTATTTTCCGGACCATAAAGCGCACCGGGTTATAAGTCGCAATATCAACGATCGGCTGCTAACGGGTATATTTTCATACATAAAGCGCACCGGGTTATAAGGCGCATGAAATGAAACAAAACTCTTAAGTTCCGTCGGAAGCTCAGTTTGGTCTTTACCTGGCGCAGGGCGTCTTCTTGCTTCCTCCACTTCCGTACCATTGATTCGTTAATGTTGAATTCTCTCGCAGCTGCTCTATGTCCATGTTGTACTGCGTGAGGACTGCTGTAGCGTTGTGTTTTTAAATCGCTTCGAAAAATGAATGAATGAATGCACGTAACCCTAATGCTGAAGCACATACCGTATTACTCTGCGATGCTGCGCACTACGGTGGCCGAAAGCTTCGTAACTTACCAAGACCGTGCTAAAACATTTTGACAGATTTATGAGCGCCGTGTACCATCTACAATCGGTTCATCTACAACCAGAATTAATTCATACATTAGACGCACCGCATTTTAAGGCGCACTGTCGATTTTTGAGAAAGTTAAAGGTTTTTAGTGCGCCTTATGGTCCAACAAATACGGTAATCACTGAACAGTACAAGTGCTTATTGTTAATGATGAATATGAAAACTGGAACTTCAGCACTAATACACTACAAATAATATATTATATACAAACAACTTTATTAATTGAAGATGATTTAAAATTCAGTTTTTGCTCTGGCTTTTTTGCTAATCTCCTAAAGCAGTATAGCCCATCCCTAGAACTTTTTTGGCGTTCCTTCTGCGGTGTATTTTTTTCGGATATCGTCGCAAAATAACTTTTTTTTTTTTTGTAATTATTAGATTAGGATAAACTCTTGAGCTGGTTTTAAATCCAAATTCCTTTCTGTTCATAAGAAATGGTTTCACTGAATCAGTTAATTCTTTTGGCTACTGCACTAGTTGAAATCTTTAGAACTTTTGGCATTTTCCTAAATTATTGTATATCATTTCCTAAAGTAATTATGAACTGACATTTCTCTGTGCTTAGATCAGCTTTTTCGCAATATTATTGATTCTTACAGCACAAAATAAATAAATAAATAAATAAATGAATAAATTCTTCCAAATATGTCCCTTGGTAGCTACTGTACCCTGCCACAAACATAGATAATCTTGGGTATTAAGACTAAAAAGGAAGGTTTTGAGGATAATATATAGTACTTCTTTCACCTGCAATCACTTTGCACACATTATGGTGCCTGCAATTACTTTTCTTTCAATAAAACATCTTTGTTTTGGATACAGTTGAAGAAACTTAACTACTTACTTCTTACTTATATAAGAAGCACATTTCTGTTGTTTGAAGAGTAGGCTGAAAATGGCAACACAAAAGAGAAATATATCGTTTTCATTATGTGTCCAAAGTTTTGACTGGAACTGTATTTAGAGTTCTTTCATTGAATATATTAAATGTACCTCTAATTATTAGCATTAACAATTAGCATACGTATACACCATTTTAAATAAGTGATTTCAAGTAACAAATGCAGATATGTGTGAAAGGAACCTTATATAGAATATATGGACACGAATGTCTCAGGCTTTTTCTAAAAACAGATAACGTCCCAAAGTGATGACTCCAGGAAGATTCCAGTCTGGTGATGAAGCCTAGATTAGCAAGCAGACATATGAATTGTGTTATAACAAGAGGCAGAGCAATTGTATTAACTGTTGCTACAGCTAACAGTAGAACATAAATATTGTGTTTTCAGAAGTCTGAGGAGAGTTTGTTGTTTGTTCTTGCTGGTAAAACCCCTTTTGAACTAGGACTAGCCTACACAAATAGCTTTAGCAAGTTAGGCTTTGCCCTAATATCCTGTTTTAATGAATGACTACCAATGGGATTATGGGAGACCCTTGAACATGGGTTGAAAGTGTATTAATTTTATGATTTTGTTCCTTCCCATGGCTTACTTTGTGTTTATAACCAGGAAATACTTTTTAACTGACTGCCCCTGAAAAATGCTTGTCTTCATGTTTTAATGTAGCAAAGGATTCCGAAGTGTTGTTCTTGGTCTGCAGCTTGAAGATTATGTAAAAAAAAGACACTATAAAAATAACAAGAAAGGAGCAACACAGGCAAAGTGTAAGATGGGTCGAGGAGATCATGGCACTGGTTGCACTGAAAGTGCTTTTGTCAAGAGTCTCACAGAACTGATACACCTCTTATTTCTCAAATTCAATTTAATCTCTTAAAGTTATTTATTGTAACAATAAGAGTCAGCTCCACAGAAATCACATATTCAGGGGCTGGTCTAGGTGCGTAAGAATCAAAGGACTGGCACATTCCCATTTACAGCATTTAGCAGATGGCCTTATCCAGAGTGGCTAACAAAGTGCTTTGTGTTGTTCTCGTACACATCATCTCATGGTAGCAAAAATACTGTCCAAGGAAACCATCCAACCAAAGCTGTTAGTGAGTGATTTAGTTAATCAACTACAGTTGCCAGGTCCACTTATTCTAAGAAACCTTGCTTCCTTGGGACTTTTTTTCATAGACCTGATTGCTTATGTCTCTTGCGGGATCTGGCAACCCTGGAATAAAATGCAGCACCTGTGAAACTCTTCTGGGGAAACTCCAAAACGCAGTATATTCTCGAGGAAACTGAGAGTGTTATCATTTAATTTTTAAAGTTTGAGGTTTATGTCACATATTTCTATGAGATTGTTGGCTGGTTGCAAAGTAGAAATCTTATTATTGCCCGAGTCATGTAAACCCAGAGCTTTCCCATTATCTGATTTTCTGCAGTTATCGGATTGATACGTGCATGTAAACTCACTTCATGACAGTCAGCACTACTTGATCTTATTTGGTCTTCAAGTAGTTGTTTCAAAGTTTTGTGGCCTGCTTTGGGTCATTTTCTTGCTGTGGTATGAATCCTTCTCCACAAAGATCCACAAAGCATTGCAGGAGTGTAGTTTTGGCTACAACAAGTAAACAGCTGAAAAAGGAGCTTTTTAATACATTTTGAAAATGGGCTTTGTTAATTACATATCAGATAAGACTTTCAAGAGGCCTTTAAGGTCTTCCTGAATGTTTTACAACTATTTTTACACTTTCTATGGTAGTCAAGATGGGCCTAATCCCAAATAACGTTCCAAAGCCTATCTAATGCACTCTGTGGGCAGAATGGAGTAGGGTTTAGCAATTAATTGAAAATTAATCGAAAATGACATTCAGAACCTTTAACAGACGTAATCTTTCCCATGTCAATTATTTTGATTTTGCCTTTAAAATTCAGTTAGTACTATTTTTCATAGTATGTTCCCTACTGTGTGTTTACAAATGCTTGACAATATGAAAAAAGATTCAAGAAAAAAAAAAAAAAAAAAAATCATTGATTCCACATCCTACTACATCATGAAGGATTTCAGTTGGTTGACATATTCAATAAATAACCACAAACAGTTCATCTGTGTTTCCTACAGTTAGTTTAAAATCACAATGATATACATTCTTTCATAAGAAAAAAATATCCCAGTTTTAATAGTTGAGCATTTTCACAGAACAAACCTTGTCATTGAACTATGAGGGCAAAAAAGAACAAAACCAAAACAATCATTCATTGTTATTTAGACCATCCAAGTAGTTTGACTGAAGGTTGTTTTGCTTTTTTTCATGTTTTATTTCTATCAGAGTTTAAAAAGTGGTCTTTTGCAAAAGTTTGCAAACCTCTTGGTGAAGTTCTGTACTAATTTTCTAAAATAAAATAAATAACACAAGCAAGCGTAAATTACATTTGTGGGGATTTTATTTTTTGTCAGATTTTGTGTGGTTTCAAACTTCAGCCAGATCGTTCTCTTCACTTCTCATTCAAGTACATAGCACTGTGGTCTTTTATGAATGGACATAACTTCTGCTGGGCTCTGCAGAGCTGTCAGACGAATGACCATGCTTTAAAGCCTTTATAAAGACTTTGACGGATCTGAATCGGAAGTGTGGGCTAGGCAGAACGTCGCTTAGAGTACATACACATGTTGAGAGGAGAGGATTGAGGATCTGTAGTGCTGTAGTTCTCAGAAGAGCCCAACATCCGGAGACACACACAGCCTTGCATTGTGCTACTCTTCTCGCCCTTTCTCTCTCACTTGTTCTCTTTCTCTTTTTCATCTTTCTCTACATACCCCGAGGCCAGAGGGGACGGGGAAGGGGTCAGACTGCATTCGGCTTCTGTCAGCCCTTTAGCAGCGCATCTGTGAATGGATTGAGCGCTCCCTGCAGCCGCTGCTTCTCTTGACCAGCCTGTGTAAATCAAGTGATAGAGGGAGGGTAAGAAATGACTGAGTTAGGGAGTGAGGGAGGGAGGGAGGGTAGAGTAGGGGAGAGGATGATGAGGCAGTCGGAGTGAAAGGAAGGAATAAGGAAGGGGAATCTCCTGATGTCGACTCGCCGTCGGTATCAGTGGTGTTGCCAGAAGCTAACCTTCACCCGTGTGTGTCTGCAGATGGCCAACATTGTGACGTCAGTGTGCTGTGTAGTGCTGGCGGCCGCGGTGGTGGTGTACGCCCAGCGACGCAACCAGCCAGGTAAGAGTGCTTTACTTATCCTCTACTTTCCTCCATGAGTGGCACAGGGATGACTTATCAACACATTTTAAAATGGTTACCAACATTAGCTAGCTTGCTAATATTTAAAACAGTTATGGTTTACCTACTACTACCAATTGCCCAGCTAAGAAATGTCACACTGTCTGGAACCTTTACTTTAGCAGGACATTTTTATAATAATATAGTGAGTCAACATGACTAATAAAGAAAGGTGTAGATACAGTCACAGTCACAAGTTCGACCCTGGTTGATCCACACCCCTCACTACGAAATCGAGATTTAGGAGATTTGCTCTTCCAGCGAGCAGCCCAGGTGGCTCAGTGAGACCCAACAATGCCGAATAATGCTAAAGCTATGCTCATCATTAACTATATTAGCGTTTTAAATCGCATATGTAGCTAGATAAAGCTAAGCCCTACAACTAGCTTCAAACATATTAGCTAACAGTAGCTAATGTTTGTTCTTAATATACTGTAGGTAAACAATGTTGAATTATGCAAAACCTACGCCTTTAACTATAGTGTCGTAAATCAAATAAATAATATACAGGAGGTCCTCGGGTTACGTCAGTCCCGAGTTACGATGTTTCGTGGTTACGACACATCTCCCATTTACTGTATAAAGCCTTGTTTCGACTTAAGTGGTTTTGCGTCGTAAACGTCTTAAGCGGTGGAAGAATACACGGTTACGCGGCTCGTTTTTTGATAATTACTGTGTTAGGATAGGTGTTAGGATAGGATAAGTGCTTACAGTATGTTATTTACGTACAGTATGTACGTATGTTCCGACTTACACCGAAAATCGGTTTGCGACGCGACGTAGGAACGGATCAACGTCGTAAGTCGAGGACCCCCTGTACTGTTGCTAAACAATGCTAACTCCTACAACCAGCTTTATTGGCCTGGGTTCAAATACCGGGTGGGATGTGAAATAACAAAATTGCAGTTTCAAATAATATTTTAATAATGTTTACGGAACAAAATAATACAATTCTGTTTTTGAGAGAACCAAATATCTTCACAATGACAGCAATATCTAGAAAGCTGTAGGAATGGAAGATCTTTTGGCTGGTCGTCACAAACAAAGGTAGAATTTTCCAAAAACTGAAGCTTTTCATTGAGATTTGGTGTATTTAGCTACAAGATATTCTTTGAAGCAGCAAAATGTAGGTTACTGTGGTTAAGTTTGGGTGTCTTGTTATTATGTAACATTATTAGCTATAGCAAATACCACAAACAAAAATATTTATTTTAGGTAAGCTGTTATGGTTAAGGCTAGTTGTAGGCATTTAGCTACAGTAGATTATTTATTTTATTTACTGTGCTATAGTTAAGGGCATAGGTTTAGCATAACAGGTTTAGCACCTATCAACATTGTTACAGTATATTAAGAACAAACATATTTACTTCTCAAGTTAGCTCAGGTTATTTAACTAGCATGATAGGCTTAGTAGCATCAACATCGTTTAGCTACAGTATATTAGCTAACTGGAAGGGGTTAGCATTATTTAGCTACATATGCAAATTGCTATGCTAATCGTAGTTAAAGATGGGCACAGGTTTAGCATTATTCAGCGTTAGCCGCAGTAAATTGCTAAGGGTGCCTGGCTGTGTTAAACAAAAGTGCATTCATATGAATAGAATTGATACTGTGGGAATCTTAAGTGAGTAAATTAAGAGCAAACATTTACTTTAGGTTAGCTAATATGGTTGAGGCTAGTTGTAGGGGTTAGCATTACTTAGCTACAGTATATTATTTGTGTTATTTACTACGTTGCTCTAGTTAAATCTAAGCTTGGGTTAAGCATTATTCAGCATGGTTTAACTACAGTAAATGAACAGAAAATGTTTCTTTTAGGTCAGCTAATATGGTTGAGGCTAGTTATACTGGTGTTACTTAGCTACAGTATGTTATTTATGTTATTTACTATGCTGCTCTAGTTATATCTAAGCGTAGGTTAATTAGGCTAATGTTAATAATTACCTGAGGCTAATATGGTTAAAGGTAGGTCTGTATTTAGCATAACTTAGTGACAATGTATTATTTACAGCAAATACAGGTTACTATGGTAAAGCTTATTTGTATGTGTAACATTATTTAACCACAGAAGACATCATTTTATTCAGGTTGGGTGACCACATGTCCTCATTTGTGACCCAGGATCAATTGGGTCTGACCCAGGTTTTTAAATAGTCTTCAACGTTCATAATTTGGCTTACAGTCGCTATACACTGTGTGTGTCTTTTCATTGTTCCAACTCTACATTCTATACATGCCTTGCAGTGATAAAACAGACACACAGCTTCTATCTTATCTTTGCAGGACTCGATGAACAGGCACAGATGTGGTACAGAAATGCACTTTACAGATAAACTGTAGCCATGTTCAGTATTAGCAAGGCTGGAGTTTACGTTATTCGACAGACTTATCCCAGCATTAGGGAAATCGATTGCCATTGGGAACTCTGAGTGGCTCTATCTTAGTGTATTTGAGTGTCTCAGGCTAATTACTTCAAGATACACAAATAAAATCAATTAGGGCAGCTTAAACATTGCAGGCCAATCGGTTTCTTTAACGCTAGAGGCTGAACTGAGACTCATAGCGCTGTCTATGCAGCGGGGAGTATGCACCATGCTCTCATTCTGTCATCATCACCCAAATTACTGCGATGGTCATCGTCCCCTCTGGGTGTAATTACATCAGTGGCGTGCCTCGCTTCTGTATGACCAACGTGATGATGTCACTGTCCAAGGACACTTTCGCTGTCTGTGTCATCAGCTGTAACTGATGAACTGTCATGACACGCAACCTTGTACATCACAAGTTAATAAAGTGTTAAATATTTAACGTAGTAAACTGATCAAAACAAATGAAACGTACTGAAAGTATATAGAAAATATATTAATAAGAAATAATTAGCTAAAATAAAAATAGTAACAACTAAAATAACTATAACATAACTAAAGTAATAGCTAAAATGCTACACCAATAAAAATCTTACAATAAAACATATACGTGTGTGTGTGTGTGTGTGTGTGTGTGTTTGTGTGTGTGTATGTGTGTATATATATATATATACATATACATATATATATATCTATA